>JAJTUV010002966.1:0-88577 GCA_021653895.1 Mastomys natalensis
GAACTATCTTCCAAAACCAGGTGTTTTGGGGGTACATAACATATAAAATATATATTTTTCTAAACAGTGAACTTTTAGAAATAGCTCTTACAATAGTTGACACTCAGTACTTTGGACATCAAATATTATAACATTTGTTTAATTCAAACTTTTAATTAAAGCGATTGGAAATCATACTTACATATATTTTTATGAAAAATTCTAGAATTGTTATTATTAGTAAGATTAAATGCAAGGAAGTTTTTGATACTATATTTCCATTATCTTAGAGAATGTTACATAAAAAAATTAATGAAGTTGTTTCCTTGGAAGCCTGAGGCAGGAGTACTGTAGGCTCAAACATTCTGTTTTAAAGCCCTGTCTCAAATTAAAACTAATGGTGGAGTGCTTGTCTCATGTGCCATATCCTGGTTCAATCCTCAGTATTACAAGAAGAAAAGAAAGAAAATTTATACACAGAGACAGGGAATAAGACAATAACATATGTGGTGGTAAAGTGAGACATTGGTGAGATATATATCAGTGCTAATAAAGTAAAAGATAACTAGAATGAACAATTCTAGACCATAATTCACAACATGAATTATTCTACTTAAAATATTTGTGGAAAAAGAATATCTTAGATACTCTTATTATAAAAGGTGAGTAACTGAAGTGATATATTTGTTTGCATATCTATAATAATGTATGTGTATAAAGGCCATACAAAATTAATATATTTATTATCTAACAATGTAGATAATATTTGTCTTAGTCACAAGAGTCTCCCTACATTTGATATGTATTATAGTAAAAACTACACATGATTGTTAAGTGTGGTAGCTTATCTATGCTATCTGTCAAATCATGTTTGTTACAAGAAAGGTGATTAATTTTACTTATATCATGATTCATTTCATAACTAACATAGTGGTCTTTTATTAATATGATTTTCCAATATATCTGTCTCAAGTCTATCAATCTTTATTTATAATCCCTCTTTTTTCACCTCTCTTTTCTCCATTCCTCTTTCCCCTTCTCTGATTTTCCAAAAAAAAAAAAAAAAAAAAAGTTTGTATGCAGGTGTGTCTGTTGAATTTTCAGATTTGCAAACTAAAAGTAAAGTCATACAATCAATTCATGTTTTTGAAGACCAATAGGAAACCTTGATTTTAAGTATGGTTATATCTTAGAGTTTCTATTACTGGGATAAAACACCATGAATAAAAGTTGGGGAGGAACAGGTTTATTTGACTGATACTTTCATATCACTGTTCATCATCCAAAGAAGTAAGGATCAGAACTCAAGCAGGGCAGGAACATGGAAGCAAGAGCTGATGGAAGCAATGAAAGAATGCAGACGCCATGGAAGGATGTTGATTATTGGCTTGTTCCACATGACTTGCTCACCCTATATCCCAGAACCACCAACCTAAGGATGTCACCACCCATGATGGCCCAATCCCGCCCCTATCAATCTCTAATTAAGAATGCCTGACAATTGCATCTTATGCAGGCATTTTCTCAATTGAACTTCCCTCCTTTCAAGTGACTCTAGCTTGTGTAAAGTTGCCAGCACAGTATACTATTACTCAAATCCCCCAAATTATAAAACTATCTGTAGAAAATGGTTATTGAGTTGAATCTTAAAATAACAGTAATTCACTATTCAGGACAATGAAATTTGAAGGGTGTTTAACAGAAGAAAACTTGAGAGAAATGGTATAGACATTAAGATGTTGGCTATCAACCTCATAAAAGTTCAATATTTTACTCCAATAAAGTGAGCTTTAAGAGGTAGTAAGAAAACAAGAAATAACTGATAACAACTTTCAGCTTACCTGAGACTTTCCATGAAGGGGATACAAGTATTTTATTTTCATCTTACTAGTAACACTTTGATTGTTTTAAATATTCAAAGCATAGGTTATTTGATTTCCCTGAAAATCTCTTTAAGAGCAAGTATAGAGATATAAATGATAACACTGTGATGGAAGAAGAGATCATTTTTATTAGTTCTTTTATAATTTCATAAAATGTGTTTTAAACATATTTACTTTCTGTACTCTGACTCTTCACAGCAATCCAAACCAGAGTTGATGAGAACTTCAGTAAAAAGAATATGGTATTTTCAGAACAAGTAGTAGATTCTAGAGACATTTGGACAATATTTAGAGACTTTATTATTTAGTAAGAAATAACAGTAACTGAGTAATAACATTGGTAGAATAATAAATTAGCTCCAAATACAGCAGTTGGAAATAAAAATCAAAATTTATTACTCCATATAGTTTGTGTACATAAAAATTCTAAACCAGCTTACCTGGATGCTTCAAGCTTGGTTCTTCTGATTATTTTACAATGAGAATGATATTAGCTATCACTGTGTATCAACTGCCCTGATGACTTTGAGTGAGATAACTTACGCATAGGGTATTAGAAAGAGGCCTTAGTTCCTTGCTTCTTGAAAACAAGTTAATAATATTTTGAAGGGCTGTGATACAACACTTGTGCCATAGGAAAAAGAGAAATGACAATGAAGAAGACATCCACCATTTTATGACAAATTCCGTGCTGAGTATTTTAACAATCACACAGATGCACCAAGTGGTGGAGAAACATATTTAGGAGCCCTCAGTATTTTAGATAGTACTTTGAAATCTTATGATAAGCTAAATTAATCTGACTATAACATAAACATGTAATGAACGGAAATAATATTGTATTTAAAACTTGGCATAAAAAGCTTTAGTGAGATGATCAGAGATGTACAAAGGATAAAGTTCAATTCTGCCCCGAAAATTACAAGAAATAAATACTTTGTGGGGAAAACATTACTTTCAAAGGAAGTTGGAGTATCTGTTGGACTAATATGTCTATTGTATTTGGACATTTTCACCCTACCAAAGACTTGCCAGCGTCTGATTTTAAATGTTTGTGTATGGCACAGAAAACAAACAATACTGAGTCAATTGCAGATAAAGAAAGTAATCTTATATCTAATTATTAATCATTTATGTATGAATTTGGAAACAAACACTTCAGAATACTTACATTGGAGGAATTTATTCATGGGGTTAATAACGTAGGTGATGAATTGCTTAAATCCTATATAGGAAATAATGAGACAAATGTGAGATTTCAAATTCAAAACTGTTGTAGTAACTTTGGTGAGGGTATAAAGAGAGGAGCTAGAGTTACTGGTACCCAGAAAGCAGGATCTCCTGTAAGAAAGTAGAGTAATTAATTTACTATAGGGTCTGGAGTTACAAAGGAAAAGTAGCTACTGATGAACAAACTCAATTGGCATGGATAGTGGGAAGTCTTCTTGTTTCTGCTATACCACACACAGACACACACACACACACACACACACACACACACACACACACACACACACACATCCACACCTCAGATTCATCAATGACAGTTAAAGGCAACTGACCCAATATGCAAATATAAACGCTTCTCCTGAAGTCAAGTATAATACACACTTAAAAAGAGGAAGGAATGTAAACAAAAAGGAAAGAAATAGAGGCACAAATATCAATTTGAAAAATAACAACTTTATAATCTTGCAAATACAATCCACATTAGAAGCCACCTTTAAAATATCATGAAAAGTAATTTTACTTAAAATATGTCAAAGCCAATGCAAATATATTCTAAATTTAAAAAATGCTATAAATTTCTGTGCTTCTTTCTACTTCTCCATATTAAGTAGAGAAATATTTAGCCTGAATTGAAATAATTGGGCTTAATATATCTCTTACAATATAGGAAACAATCAAGAATTGCCTTCAAACTATTTAAAACACATTTATTTCTAATTAAATATTTTCTTCGAGTCATAATAAAATGAGATGTACACAGACATTTGCTAGTCATAGGACAGCGTATAAAATAGATTTTATCACCAAGTTAGAATATATACTGACTTGTCAAAAATTTGAATGTTATAAATCTGGCAAAACATAGAGCAATACACAATTGCAACATTTCCTTGGCTTAAATTATAAAATGTTTGATTTGGGGACAATCATTCAATACTTCTTTCTTTCATAAACTTCATGGGAATCTAAATCTCAATGGTGTTGCTTGACAGTCTTTAATCAAATTGGTATATACTATATCCTGGATACAGGAAACAACTGGGCAAGCAGCACAAACAGATCAGTTGGTGAACACAAATATAGATATCTCTCTGGGAGTGTCATGGAGGTGTTCTATTAGCATACATTCATTGTACATGGTAATGATTGTCATATCTTCTACCCTGTCCAAATTGTTACATGCTCTTGTAGGATCAGAAGATTTGCAGCCATGTTACTTCTAGATTAAACAGGAATAATCATTAATACAGTTAATGTAGAGAAAATGAAACATATACCAAACCAAAAACCTGACTTAAACTTTTAGTTTATTTATACATATTATTAAATAAATTATATACTATTTATGAGTTATTTTCAGACTGTCAATAACATTATATTAATGAGGTTTGTATGTATAACTAATCATAAGACATCTACAACTCATTACTAATTCTGTGGATCTGACTTTAAACATTTCAAATGATTATAAGCATAAAGAAAATCTTCACATAATCTATATGCTGTGTATACTCATCTGTTAAAATGATAATATGTGATTTTATTGTAGAAATAAATTTTGTTTCAATAAGATTTATATGTTGGCCAGGCGGTGGTGGCACACACCTTTAATCCCAGCACTTGGGAGGCAGAGGCAGGCAGATTTCTGAGTTCGAGGCCAGCCTGATCTACATAGTGAGTTCCAGGACAGCCAGGGCTACACAGAGAAACCCTGTCTTGAAAAACCAAAAAAAAAAAAAAAAAAAAAGATTTATATGTTAATAATTCTATGCTTAGAGAGATGAGTTAATTTCATAGTATTACTAACAACACACAATTGATAAATCTTAGATTTCTATGTAAAAATTAAATAGTGTCATAAATATTGGAGCAAAAGTTTCCCACTCTCTTTAGAATCACCATTTCAAAATATTCCATAAACAGCCCTGAAACTTCATGAGCTAGCCCTCACTATTGGCATTTCTTATAAGCATTGTCTTCCAACTTCCCACAACAGCTCATTAAACTAAGAATTTAATGGCTTTTGAAGCCCAAAGCTCCAAATATTTCTACCTTTCTTCCACAAAATAATCTATGGTATAAGAGTCACAAGGACAGGTCCACCATAGCAAGTTCCTGCAATCCTGGTATCAATTTCTGTTCTTCTTTTCTTGCTGTTGATGTGGTAAACACTGTGACCAAAAGCAACTAAGGGAAGGAAATTATTTATTTCATTTTATATTTTATACATCACCTAGGGGAAATCTAGGCAGGAATTTAAAGAAAATTCACAAAAGAATGCTGCTTAGTGGCGTTTCCCCACTGGCTTGCTCAGCTACTTTTATCATGCAGTCCAGGTCCAATTACCTAGGGAGTGCACCATTTACAATAGGTTAGACTCTTCAGAATCAAATAGCAATTAAAAAAATCCTACAGAAATGTCCATGGACCAATCTACTTTAGGCAACTTCTCAGTTTAGGTTCCCTCTTCCCAGGTGGCTCTGAACTGTATTCAGTTGACAGCTAAGCTAATCATGACAATCACTAAATCACGTTTTATTTTATATGATGAAAGGCACTAAGTTTCTTCCATGAAGGAAATATATAGCACATCAACACAAACAAAATTTCTATAAAATCTACAAGTTTCTCAGGCTGAGTGATAGGAATCCCTGCAAAAGCTGATTATTTATTCAACAACAAAATACCACTTTGAAATAAAACCTACTATCCTAATATACATTATTTACAAGTTTTAAATGGAGCTAGAATTACTGAAGAATGTTTCTTCAAGTACTTAGTCTGAGTCATTGGCTTAGAGAAATGAAATGTTAACTCAGATGACAATAAGCTCAGTCATTCTAGGTTCTCAGTAACTGAAATGGTTTTTGTTTCTGGTATTAATGTTTGATTTATTTTATTCTAGCTCAATTGAAGTAAGAAAGTTATTTATCTTGTACATAGGTATATATGACTAATGAGGAGGATGTGTGAAAACACCTTGAGGGAAAGGAATTAATTTACATTAATCATATCTATGAAAAATTATTTGGGCTACATTTGAAATTACTGTGTTACGTAGTTGCACAAGTTCCTGATAACAAAAACTACACATGACTGCAGATATCAATATCTAACAAAATAAAAACCACATTTGTGTTATTGGCATACCTAAAAGTTAAAAATTGACATGTATAAAATATCAGAAATTTTGATAAGCTTTTTATATCAAAATGCTTTTTTAGAAGTGATTGCATTGCTAATTTTATGTGGGATATCTGGTGTGGGATCAGTAAGGAAGATTGAACCTAGAGCCATGTGCATGCTTAGACAAGCACTTTGGTATTGAGATGTACCCACATTACTCTCTTTTTTGCCTTTTACTTTGGGTCACTACCTCAGTAAGTTCCCCAGGTAGGCTTTGAACTTCCAAAATTCCTTCCCTAGTTTCATGAGTACTTGGGGTTGCAGCTACTTTTACAAGGTAATCAACCCTAAGAATATATATTTTGAGTCTTTTGACCAACATCTCCTCAAATCCCCAAGAATACTCTCTGGCCAACCCTAAGAACCTAATAACAAAACTGCCATTTTATTTCTATCTTCTATAAGTTCGCTTTTTTTTAGATTGTACTCCTAAGCCAAATTATGTAGTATATGTCTTTCTGTATTTAGAGTAACATACCATAACATCTTTCAAATTCATTCATGGAACAGATAAGAGTTTCATGCTTTAATAAAGAATAGTCTTTCACTCTTTATGTATATTACAACTTTATTATCTACTAATTCATTGATGGACATTTAGATTGATTTCCTATCTTAGCTATTTTTGAATATTCTTTTAAAATTATCATTATATTTTTTGATAATTCCATGAATGAGTACTGTATTTACTTCATTTTCTCCCTCTTCCTTCTCCTTCCAACTACTCCCAAGTTCCCCTCAAATTCACTTCCTCTTTCTCTTTAATTCATATTGTTATATATATATATATGCATATAAATAATAAATATAAGCTGTTGATCCGATTAAGTGTTGCTCATATGTATATGTTTTGGGGGCTGACCACTGGTATTAAAGAAATATTTAAGAGGCTTAACCCACAGCTCTTTAACTAAAAGTGGACCTGCTGAGATTTCCTTTGTGTTCACTGGAATGTAAAACTGTGTTATCATTGTTTAGGTTTTGCTTAGTCAGCCATATTGTTGAAATTTTATGGGTGGAGCTTCCTTTTCATATATAAAAGAAGTAATCTCACAATAAACTTTCTGGTCCTCTGGCTCTTACAGTCTTTCTGCATCTTTTGTAATGTTTCCTGAACCCTAGGTATAGGGGTTTTGTTGTAGATATAGAAACTGGGCCAAGTCCCCTCAGTGTCACTTGTTCTCTGCATTTGGACTAGCACTGCCACAAAAATAAAACAGTACATGTAGGTATCACTTGAGCATACTCATGTCAGTACTTCTTGCTTATATTTCCAGTATATCTGATAGACCATGAGGGTGGTTCCATTTTTTAATTTTTAAGGAACTTCTTCAGTTCTTTCCACAATGGGCATATAACTTCATATTGCTAGCATATATTATAAAGATTCCTTTTGCCCAACATCATAAACTGACTCTGGTTATTTCTTTTCTTTGATATTAGCCATACCCATGTGTTTAATTGTGGTTTTTATTTTTAGTTTATTGATGAATACTGATGTTGAGACTGGTTTATGTGAACTTGCTATCCATTGATATCATCTTTTGATAACTGTCTTTAAAGGCCCTTTGTTCATATGATACTAGGATTTGAAAGACATTGCTATGGACAAGACAAGTCATGGAGTAAAGGCACTTGCCTCCAGGCCTGATGATCCTGAGTTCAATCTCCTCCAGAACCTGGATTGTGGAATGAAATAACTACTTCCAAAAAGTGATTGTCTACCATACACATATGAGCCATGCATGAGCATGCACACACACACACACACACACACACACACACACACACACACACATGCACGCAAACGCATGCACACAAATAAATAAATGTCCAAAATGCCCTAAATATTCAAAACAATCTTACATAGATTAAAGATGAAGATATCACACTATCTAGTCTCAAAAATTAGAACACAATTTTAGTAATAAAAACCACTGTGATCCTGGTACAAAATCAAATATATTGGTATGCCAAAGTAGAAAGGTCTGAAATGAATTTGTGTTTTCAGTGAATTAATCTTCTGCATTGATGTTAAGAACACTTAACAAAAAGACAAACCTCTCAACAATTCATGATACTAGAGATCCTGGCTATTTCACATGCAGAAGAATGAAATTTGCCCAACAAATCAACTAATATATAAAAATCAATTTAAATATATTAAGTACTTAAATATAAAACATGCTGTAAAACTACAGAAATAAAATATAAGAGAAATGGCTACCAACATCATTCTTTGTAAAGATATTTTTGTAACTGACCTTTAAGAATAGGAAGCAATAAAATCAGACAGGAGATTCAATAAACTATAAATATTGTACAGTGTAAATGGAGTCACCAAAAATAGAATAAACAGTACTGCAAACACACATATTTCCCCATAACATAAAGCATCCAATGCTAGAATGAGTTACATATAATTTAATTGTTGGCCAATGGAGTCCCATGGAAACCCGCAAATATCTCTGGGTATTGCAAGTCTGTTGTTTGCTTGCCACATACTGATGGTTAGCCTCTATTGCTGAAAACACCACATATTTTATTGAACACATAGAAGTTAAGATGGCACTTGTCTACTCTTTGCCCATACTGACTTCTTTTTATGGAACTAGAAGGTATTCTGCATGCTACCAGAAAAGAAAAGTTTCTACACACCTGTGATCTACAATGGTCTCCTGACTGCAAGAATGATGACACAATAGTGGCACAAATATTATGGAAGTAACCAACCCTATATGATTAGATTTAAAGGAAACTCCATTGATGGATCCCATGCCTGATGTGTGGCCATGAACCTGAGACTAGATATCCCAGGGACCTTGGAAAAAATCAAATGCTACTGCTAAAGAATATAGCAATAAAATTACTCCTAATGATATTCTGCTGTATTCATAGTTCAGTGACTTGTTCGGCTATCATCAGAGAATATTCTTCTTGAAGTATATAGGAACTAATATGTAGACCTACAACTGGACATTGTGCAGAGAGTGAGGGACTTTGGAACACTCAGTCCTAAAAGAAATGCCTTCAGCACACTCCTCTCTTCTGGGCTTGGAGAGCTACAAGGAAGTAGAGACAAGTCAGAGGGGATGGATGGTATGAAAGAATGAGTGTCTTCAAGACACAACAGGAATGATACACACTTCAGCACATAGAGACTTGCAGAATGTTCAGTGCCTGCACAGGTTCCAGCTAGAGAGGGTCCTAATTGTGGAAAATGAATGCTTGCTCCCATCCCTAACCATAAAGCTGTGGAACTGTGGTCCTCCAGACAATGGAGTGGCCAAGGAGTCCCAGCAAGCTACTCGGGGGATACAGAACAAAGTTTGTGTTTTCCCTGGGTGAGAAAAAGTGGGGTCTGAGATGGATCCTATGTTTCTCAGTCTCCTGTGTACCCAGAGGTTGCTGGGATACTCTTGGGTGTTGAGAGGTGGTTCGAGCATCCACACTTCCCCTCATGGTATTTACACTCCAGGCAGGAAGGGAAAGACAGAGCCCAGGGAGAGAGTAAAATCCATATTGTGTTCTAGTGAGTACCTAGAGTACAGGGGGCTAGAAATGGGAAGGCCTTCTCTGGGAGATTTAGGTGAAGCTCTTTATGACAATCACCCTCAGTGATCCTTCATGAAAGAGACTGTGCAAGTTGTTTTATTTGGTGGTGAACGTAAATGCATACAACTTACTCAGGGTGAACCAGGAATTAAATACCTTTTGCAGGAAAGAATGCCTAAGGAAGGGAACCTCTTTGGCCAAACATTCTAGACCTATCTAGATACCTCATTAGCATGGAGAACTCCAAGTTTTTATGCTACCTGTCAGACTGTTATGGTCCTGTCAATGGGATGTCATGGTTATGTGTTCCAGATCAAGTAGTTTTGCAGGGATCTAGCTTCAAGCCTTCATTTCTCAATTTTAAGATTCCCCGGGGTTTGGGCTTGTTCAACCTTAACAGTTCTTCAGTCTGGTAGCACGGTTCGCTTTCCCCACATAGAGCTATTTCCAGTTGACAACCACTTGCAAGGAAAATCAGTTTACTCAACTGGATTCTCACTAACACTCAGGGACAGGCTCCATGCACAGCAGTAGATTTTTTATGTAGAATTTTGTGTCTCATATTTCTGGTTTAAGTATTTGTTATCTTAGGCTTGTGTATTATGATTTCTGATTTTGTTCTTGTGTGATTGTGTGTGTGTGTTTTAACTATTTTTATAGATTTTGTACTTTTGTTATTTGCCTGTTTGTTTTCTAAAGAGAGAGAGAGAAAGCATAGAGTTCAATGGATAAGAAAGTAGGGAAAATATGGAAGGAAATGGGAGTTGGAAAACATGATCAGAATTATTATATGAATTTTCTAAACAAAAAAACCACGAATAAACACACAAATAATAAAGGCATTTATATCCCCTTATAGACAACTCAGTTTCTAGCACCTACATTAGACTGCTCACATTTGCCTGTTACGTTAGGTCCAGGTGATCCAATGTCCTCTTCTGGACTCTGGTGGAATTTGTTTTCACAAGTATAGACACATGTGCACAAATACACACATAACTAAAAATGAATTTTAAACAAAATAACAGCATATTACTTTTAGTAGATACTTTAAATTCCTATAATATTTAGGGTAGGACAGACAGTTCAGTGGTTAAGAGTACATGCTGTTCTCTCACAGAACCTGGATACAGTTTCTAGTGCCCACCTGGCAGCTCAAAACTTTAATTCCATTTCCAGAAGAAAAACACACCCTCTTCTGTCCTCGTTGGCATGCACAAGTTAAACATCTATACATACAGGCAAACACTAATACACATGAAAAATAACAATTTAGTGTTTTTTACAATATTTGTTGTTTATTAATATAGACAGGCATACACATAAAATATATCATTAATTAATAGAGCAAGACCTTGTCTCATTATTAACAAAACACAAGTCAAAGAAGATAAATCTAAATTATGACTTCTCATTTTTATGACTTGTTTTATTCATATAAGTAATGACATAAAAATCAGATGATAATTTTATGTCATTGTTTTTATTCCATGAAGAATTACTACAGACTACCAAAAATACATGATTTGAAAAAGTCAGTATTTCTGGTACCATAGATCTACATCCTTAAAGAATATTTTCACAGACTTGAGCTAATACTATTTTGCCATCCAACACTTTTTTGATTATTAATGAAACAAATATTTCAAATAGAACATATTTTTGAGAGAATAGATAGATACAACACCTCCTTTTCACAATTATCACAACTTGTCTTTGATCAGACTTCAGACTGTTCATCCTGCCCTACAACACTGTGGGTGAAGAATTACTCTACTGAAATTAAGTAGGGCAACATGTCCTATAATGGTAATACATTTTTGCATCTATCCTAATGTGAAACCTTTAGGTAAAAGCTATTTGGTAAAGATATATGTTGTATATATTATTTTTTTAAAAATTTATGTCCATTACCTCCTCAGTTAGCATATCTTTTCTCTCAAAGCTCTAAACATTTCATGTCAGTGAGCAGAAACAGAATATTTTACAGATACAATTTCAAACAGTATTTCTTTGTAGATATACACTCCTAGTGATGAAGGGTTTGTGCTGAGAAGAAGGGTAGTTTCCCTATTGTTCACACAGCAGGTTGTCAACTTTTTTTCTTTAATAGGGAAAAGTCTTATCCTCAGCAATGCTGTATGAGTTTCTTAGTTACTTAGGAGCAACAACAACAATAAAATCAACATTTAATAAAGGGCCTCTAATCAACATTGTGAAAAATAATGTTTGTTTGCCGTGTTTTAAGGCCATATAAAGGTATTGAATTCCCTCCGTTCAAGCACTAAACCAACTGAATAATGCCAGGATAAATATTGGTAAGTGTAACAATTTGGAACATTCTAATGCAAGTCATCACTTGCTGACAAGCCTAATGACCTGAGTTCAATCCTTACGAATTCATATGATAAAAAGAAAAAAAACTGACCCACCCACATTCACCTCTGAAGTATACATACACTTATTTCATAGTACCCATGTGACCTCCACATTCACACTAATTTGAAACATTTGAACTCTATATAAGACTATGTAAAAAAAATTGAATAAATATGAAGCACTCTAATATATACAAGAAAGCCAGGAAATTTTGACAGAAAAGACACGACTTTTCTGATTTAAATAAAAAGGTACAAATTTTGAGAAAACAATATCTTTCATGTCAAGTTACAACTGTATGTTTGATGATATCTATATGAAAATTAATAAATAAAACTATTTGATTATATATAACATAGCAATACACAAATGAACAGTAAAAAGTAATTAAATATTTAACAAATACAACATGATTCATAAACACTAATAAGTGAAAAAGTAATCTAAATATCTTGGGTCGATAGATGACTACACCCTGTAAAGATAAATATTAAATGAATTGTGAACAAAGATTTTATCCACTAGGTAAATGTGATTCTCATATAATTAGCAGTGTTGATTTGAGATTCTAAAACTTAACTTGTGTATGTTAGACTTGAACATTTGTAAACATGTTACAGAAAATGAAAATCAGGATTCCTATTTTTGAAGAAAGAAGTTTTACACCAAGAAAGAATAAAGACAAAACTGAACTCCCTAATATTGAACTGAAATCTGAGGTATCAATAAGCACTCATGTTATGTCTACGCAGACATACACATAAAAATAGTTATTTGTATGCACAAGTTGACAAAATATGCCTGGTCACTCAGAAGTTCTCCAGACGATGGCTCCTTGGTAGTAATTACCATACTTAATGCATATATGTTGTTCTCTTAGCCCTGTTGTTGTACATATATATACATATATATATACACATACATTATATATGTGTGTGTGTATATATACTATATAACATTATACATAATATAATATATAATATATAGTTATAATATAATATAATATAATAATATTTTTATATATATGTAAATATATATAAAGATTTTTTGTGGAATCATACAAATTAATGCTTTCAAACATATGAGTAGATAATGCTGAAAGACACTAAAGCCAACCTGAAATAAATACTAAGGGTAAGGCTTTGAGTAATACATTACTTAAAGTCCTATATAATAACTACTAAGTATATATTACAAACTCATGACAACAGCAATATAAATAAAATTATGAAAGAAATGTACAAATGTGGCAACTCTTGTTTATAGTAGAATTGGAATTCATAAATATATTAATAAGGAGCAAAAATTAGTTCACCATTCGCCAGATTATACATTGGTCACTTGTATGTGTATGTTGTGTTAGGTACAAGTATAAATGGGAAGAATTGAAGGACCACAATACTAACCCTGAAAAGTATCTAGCTTGCAATATTTCCTCACTACAGAAAAAAATGAACATAAATTTACAGAAGGAATAAATAGCAGAGAAAACACTTATCAGGTCATCAAGGTCAGTGTCACCCCAGAATTACTGTCCTGTGGAAGCCATGACACCATTTCTATGGTTTGCTTTTCAGAGAAGTTGGAATTGTGTCTGTAAAAGAAAAGGTGCAGGTAGGCACAATTTGATGGACAGTCAACAAAATAATTGTTCAGCAATCTTCAGGGTTGCCAGCAACACTAAAATCAAGGAAAAGCTGAGAAAATATTTCAGATTGTAGCAGCCCAAGAAGAATCAACTAAATACCAGATACAAATATTGATTTACTTCTTTAATTTTTTAAGATTTCCTTTTTATTTTACATAAGTGTGTTTTTCATGCATGCCTGGTGCCCAAAGAAGCCAGAAAATAAGTGTTGCATCACCCTGGAACTGGATTATAGACAGTGGTAAGCATCCATGTGAATACTAGGAACTAACATGTGTCCCCTGAAAGTGCATCAAGTCCTTTGGACCACTATGCCATCTCTCCAGCTCCTTTGTTATTAAAAGAAAAAAAAAGATATTACCCAGGAAAAAGAGAAGTCTTTGGCCAATTTGGTTAACGATATTATGACAATGTTGATTTCCTTGTTATGATAATTATACTACTAATTCGAACTGTTAGCATTAGAGTATTTTTTAAGTGATTTATTGAAACTTTATATGCTTTTTCATTTTTACCTTCATATGATCCTCAAAAGAGTTTAAAGTCCTTTAATGTATGATATTACAGAAAATTTTACGAAAACATCCAGTTCTTGTTAATGGAAACAACTCTCAAAATACATAAATTAACTGCTTTTGGACACTACACATAATATTCTCTCTGAAAGATGGAAGCCAAATGACAGGAACTTCCATATCATTCTGGATTTCTGCAGACTAACTCATGTAGAGGAAACCAAAATTACAACACAGTATACTCACTGTATTAAGGGTACAGTGACCATGTTTTGGGAATACTAAGACCCCTGGTATTTACTGGGCAAATTTGTAGAGAGAAAGGAGGTATGAGGAGTTTAATGATTCAAAAATCTGTACAAAGTTCCCTGAGGCCATTTGCTAAACATTAAACTATTCATGTGTAGGTAAGAATTTCATGAGGTTGAACAAAGAGAAATTACCTGGGGAATTAAAAAAAAAAAATGCTGGAGAGCAGTGAACTGAATAACTACTAATAGATGAACATGACTAGGTTACTGCTGATTGTACTTAGCAAGAGAGAAGAATTTCCTTTGAACACCAAAAATAAGTCAGTAGAATCACCAAAACACTGTCATACAAATGAGGCAATATAGCCAAATTCATGCCTGTTCTAGATCATCTAAATGAAGACTGTCAATAGGCAAAAAACAATAAGCCAGAAGCATGATTCACAAATGAATGAATAAATTATCAAAAATTGTTATAGAAAATACCAAAATCCACTAACCTGGAAGACATCTATTTCAATTGACTTCAAAGATTTAACTTTTAAAGTACTGATATATATTGGGGTCCATGGTCCTGCTGCATCTGGGGGTTGTGTTGATGTTCATGGTTTGTGTTACCTCTGAAGGAAATGTGGATGTCTGTACTCCGAAGTGCCACCTTAAGCCATGCTAATGTTCATGGACAGCATTACTGTTAGGGAACATATTGGTGATCAGGCCTATGTTGCCCTGGAGGCCATGTGGATGGACCAGAATCCATCCTGGGATTCTGCTGTGGCAGAGAGACATGTTAATGTCCATGGTCTGTACTGCACTAGAGACCATGCTGAGGTTCATGGCATGTGCTAGCACTGGAGACCATGTGGATATCTGTAGTGTATGCTCCCACTGACTGGAAAGAATAAGAAAGCTACTTTTGCAGTGGTATTGATGACTCCAGATTCACAGTTAAGAAAGACAGACATAGAAGGCTTCTGTGACAACCCCTATCTCCCCCAAAAGTAACAGTATTGACAGGAAACTATCAAAGAGAACTCTTAAAAATTGTGATAAGGATGGTGAAGTATAGCTCTCCAAAACTGATGGCTTCTGGCAGGGTGTAGATGGGAAGAATTCAGTTTTCTTTAAGGGGCTGGCCACTGAGAGTTTGACTATGCTCCCATGAGCATTGGCAATGCAAATTGGACTTATTTGGCTTTTTTCCTTCTTTCTCTTTTTTTGTTCTGTGGAAAACGAAGACTGGTCACAAGGGTTGGAGGATGGACCTGAGAAGACTTGGAAGTGTGATATGGATGCATGATGTGAAATTCCTAAATAATCAATAAAAATAATGTGTTGAAAAAAAGGAAAATATCAAAATTTTGAAAGAATAATTAAATGATTTTCATATAGAAAACAACACTATAAAAAGAAAATATTGTATAGATTTAAATTAGTTATTAATGTCAAAGTCCAGTGGATCATATGATATTGCCCCCTACCCAGGTTTCCTTCCCCAAACTCATTAATTCATCCCACTCCCCAACTTCAACAGGTATTCTTTGGAAGCTACAGGCCACTCCAGCCAGAGAAACTGGTAGATGAACTGCTAATCTGCAGCCATCTTTACTCTCCTTTAAACCTAATTCCCAGTCTCATCCCTAGATGTGTAGCAAACTATTTGTTGTGGCCTCTCCTCACTCATTTCCCCAACTCTCAGGTTTTTAAGAAGATCCTGATGAGACACCTGCTTTCCTCACTCCTATGACTTTCTTTAAAGGGCTGGCCACTGAGAGTTTGACTATGCTCCAGTGAGTATTGGCAATGCAAATTGGACTTGTTTGGCTTTTTTCCTTCTTTCTCTTTTTTTGTTCTGTGGAAAACAAAGACTGGTCACAAGGGTTGGAGGAAGCACCCCATACCCTACCCATCCTCATGGAGAAGAGTAAGTTCCACATTTCTAGAATAGATATTTGGGAAATAGAATAGTTATAAATGAATGTGGAATAATGGAATGGAGAATAAAGTGGTGTGGAAAATGGAAGAGAGAGATGAGGGAGGGAATATGGGGAAAGACAGCTAAATTTAAGGGTCGTATGAGGGGAACTATGGAAATCTAACACAAAAAAGCTTCCTGCAATATGTACATATGAAGGAGAGCTAAATACAATCAACAAATAATGTAGGAGACTGATGCCCCATTTGCCATCTCTTGTCACCAAATGAAACTTTTAGTACCAGAATTGGTTTAAGCTGGTGCCTATATGGAGCCTACATGTCTCTAGTGTCCTTGGTACAGAAAGATACTCTACAAGATTTCAAAGGAGAAAAATAAACAACTGCTAAGCCACGAGACCTTTGATCTACAGTGTTGTCTTGCCTGCATGATATGCTAGGGCAATGATGGTGCAACACTCAACCAACCACCATCTGATTTGACTTAAAGCCCACTCCATAGAATGGAATCCAATGTCTTTAAAAAAAAAAAAAAAAAAAAAAGAACAAGATACTGAAATGACTCGTAATGTCATTATGTTATACACATAGATCAATAACTTACTCAGCCAGTGTCAGAGAAGCTTCCTCCTGCAACAGATGGGGAGAAAAGATCTGCCTTCAGACATTATATGGAGAGTGAGAGATCTTAGGACTGCAGCCTTAAATGAAATGTCTCCCACAAATCCTTCCCCTACAGGCTTAGGGAAACCTTCAGGAGAGGAGGCAGAAATCATGTAAGAGCCAGAGAGGATGGAGAATGCAAAGAAAAGAATGTCCTATAAGTCTACATGATAGTAGCATCTATGAACTCACAGAAACCCAGTTGGAGTGCACAGCATCTACAGGGGTCAGCAACAAATTGGGTCCTCAAGCTGAAAAAGGGAATGCACAAATGCCTGCCCACTCCCTAACCCAGAAGCTATCTCCAACTGCTAGCCATAGTAAATTTCTTCAAGGGAGTCCGACTGGGTAAACAAAGTACACCTAAGGTAGGCTGTTGCCCAGGAGTAGATGAGTAGATGATCATTAAACAAGTAAGGTCAAGCCTTTGTCTTTCTTTTTTCCTTTTTTGATTGTCTTACTTTTAAATTTTGTTTTAGTTTTATATTTTATATGTTTTCTTCTCTCTTTTTACCCTACAGTTTTTGTATATATTATTACATTTAATCTTCTTAATGATACTCCCAAATGTGTTGAATGAATCTCTTTATCTGTTTCTTGTGCCTTGTGTGTGTGCTCTTTTCCTTCTATTTATTTTTTTGTCCTATTCTAATGTTATTTTTTTAATTTTATTTTATCATTATTCCTTAGAAGCTTGTTATTATTCTAAATGAGAGAGAGAAAAAGGATAGATCCAGATGGGAGAAGAGGTGAGGAGGAACTGGGAGGGTTACAGGGAAAGGAACCATAATCAGGATATAGTGTGTATGGAAAAAATAACTAATTTTCATAAGAGAAAGAAGTCATAAATTATGCAAAAAGTTATTTATCACAATTAAGCAGCATTTAAAAAATCCTCTTAACAAAACATGTATTTTTAAAAAATAAATAAATAAATTCTGTCCTATAGGTGTGGTTCTGTGTTTCCAGGTACATACTTAGAAGTCTGAGGCATGAGAATCACAAGTTCAAGTTTTGCTTGGGTAGGTTTTCAAGACACTCCCTCAAAAGAATTATATATAATATATATATATATATATATATATATATATATATATATATGTGTGTGTGTGTGTGTGTGTGTGTGTGTGTGTGTGTGTGTGTGTGTGTAAAAAGATAGTTTGAGATACTACTCAGATTTAGAACACTAACTATATAAGAGGTGAGAGGCTTTAGATTTAGTCTATAGCAAAAACAATCAAGAGATTTAAGATATAAAAGATATAAGTGGAATATAAGAATGACAAATGGCTTATATGTAGAATACATAATGTCAATCGTGCAACCATATAGACGGAATAGAATAGAAAAAGTAAAGCCGGAAAAGGTCCTATGCACATCATCTAGCACTGCCTTTGCTTTGCCCTAATTCATCTTCTGCTCTGGTTCCCACAAGAAGAGACATTTCTCCTGCATGCTTCCCCTGGATTTTCTCAACTGATTTGCTTCTTCACAAGCTGACATTTGATAACGGGCTAGCAGTGTGCTGTTGTTCCTGAGGGATGGGTACTGCCAGCACACAGGTGATTAGTGCATATATTACCTGACATATGCAGCCTCCTCTCCAGGTTCCTTTGGTGGAGGAGGAGTGGCCACACATGTAGGTCAGATTGTGGCACACTAAGAGAATTATCTGAATCACCCTCTGTTGCAAAACATGAAAACAGTATTTTCAATATATATTCAAAGACTATGATAGCTGAGTTCATCCTAAGTAACACATGAATGATCAAATAAAAATCATATTTGATCTTAGAGTATCTCATTACATGAATATAAATGAAAACATTCACTAATGAAAATAAGTGTATGGTTAAAACAAGAATACATAGAAGCAAAATTAAGAAGTAAATGTCTCTACAATTAGAGTGGTATAAATATTGTTTCCTGTTGGACTCTCCCTGGACAAGAGAGGTTTCTTTTGTTTCTGATTTGTTCTTTGATTTTTCTTGTTGTTTTTTCCAGTGTGCAAAAGTGTATGTACAATAACACATATGTAGAATTAGAGAACAACTTGAAATAGTTGATTCTTTGGTTCTGAGAAACCTTGTGGAACTCCAAGAGTTTTCTAGTATCCTGTAGAGGCCTGAAAAGACCCCGATAACTACCACCTGAAAAATTGCCCTACTAAATCCTTGCCAGTTGGGTTTGCCTGAGGCACAGGTAGCAGAACTGAGTACCTGACTCCATTGTCTGGCCAATGACTCCCTCCACATTCCCCAAAAGTTCTACTGCCATAAGGATTATCTAGCCAACACCAGGGTATACTAGATGCCTAAGGACAGTATGAGAACACAATCAACAAAAACCAAGACAATATGACAACACAAAAGCCCCCTATCCTGAAACAACAAACCCTGGATATTCTAATGAAAAATGGAAGCAGAAGAAGAGGAATCTTAAATCCAATTTTTATAAAGATTATAGATGATTTGAGGAGGATATGAATAAATCTCTTGAGGAAAATGCATTCAAACAGGTAGATACATTAAAAGAGGAAGCAAGTAAACATAATGATTAAAAATACTACCAAATAAGTGAAGGACATAAATTTACCTGTCCAACAACTGAAAAAGGAAATAGAATCAATAAAGAAAGCATAAAATGAGGCAATTCTGAAAGACTGAAAACCAAGGAAAGAGAACAGGAACTACAAGCATAAGGACTACCCACAAAATACAAGAGACAGAAGACAGAATATCATTAGTAGAAGATACAATAGAAGAAATAAATACATCAGTCACCAAGGGACAGGTCACCGAGACTGAAAATAAACACAGAAATAATGAAACTAACAAAGGCAATTACTCAAATGGAGCTAACAGATATCTATGGAACATTTCACCCAAACACAAAAGAAATACTTTCTTATAATTACCTAACAGAACATTCTAAAAACTTCAACATAGAATCAGTCACAAAGCAAACCTCAAAGATACGAGAAGGTTAAAATGACCCCATGCATCTTATTAGATCACCATGAACTTCAACAACTAAAACAACAGAAAGCCTACATATTCATGGACACTGAAGAACTGTTCAATGATCACTGGGTGTGATGGTTTGTATATGCTTAGCTAAGCAAGTGGCACTATTAGGTGCGGTCCTGTTGGAGTAAGTGTGTCACTGTGAGTGTGGGATATAAGACTTTGGACCCTCATCCTAGCTGCCTAGAAGTCAGTCTTCCACTAGCAGCCTTCAAATGAAGATGTAGATCTCTCAGCTCCTCCTGTTTGCATGCCTGCCTGGATGCTTTATGTTCCCAACTCGATGATAGTGGACTGAACTTCTGATTCTGTGATTCAGCCTAGTTAAATGTTGTCCTTTATAAGACTTGCCTTGGTCATGGTGTCTGTTCACAGAAGTAAAACCCTAACCAAAACACTGGGTCAATAAGAAATTAAAAATTTTCTAGAATTCAATGAAAATGAGGGCATAACATAACAAAACTTATGGGAGATTATGAAATTCAGTATTAGAGAAAATGTGTTCAAAAAGAAATTGAAGCTTTCTTATACTAAAACATTAAAAGTATATATGAAGGTTTAGGAAAAAAATTAGCAAACACATTCAGCGAAAATGATCAAACTCAACATTGAATCAATCAATAAGAAACAAAGAAACAAATACAAAGAATCAACCAAACCAAGGGCTGGTTCTTTGAAAAATTCAACAATGTAGATTAACCTTTAGCCAAACAAACTAAAAGGCAGAGAGACAGTATTCAAATGAACAAAATCAGAAATGAAAAGGAAAACATAACAATGGACATTGAGGAAATTCAAAGAATCATTAGGTCTTACTTCAAAAGCCTATATGCTACAAAATTGGGAAATCTAAATGAAACGGATGATTTTCTAGGTGAATACCAATTACCAAAGCTAAAGCTAAATCAAGATTAAGTAAAGTATTTAAACAGCTCTATAACCCCTAGGTAATAGAAGCAGCCATTAAAAGTCTACCAATCATAAAAGCCCTCAACAGATGGTTTTAGAACAGAATTTGACCAGACTTTCAAAGAAAAGCTAATGCCAATACTCCCCAAACTATTTAACAAAATAGAAACAAAGGAATATTGCCAAATTCATTATGTGTGTCCATAGTAAACCCTGATACATAAACATACACTCAACAAAGAAAATTTCAGACCAATATTCATTATGACCATTGACGCAAAAGTAATAAAATACAAACAGTATCTAAGAACACATCAAAAACATCATTTGCCATCATAAAGTAGGCATCATACCAGGAATGCAAGGGTAGTTCAATATATATAAATCCATCAATATCATCCACTATATAAACAAACTGAAAGGAGAACAAAAACATGTGATCATCTCACTAGATGCTGTAAAAGCATTTGACAAAAACCAAATGATAATAGTCTTGGAGAAAGCAGGAATAAAAGGGGCATACCTAAACAGAATAAAGGCAATATACAACAAGCTAATAGCCAACGTCAAATTAAATAAACAGAAATTTAAAGCATTTCCACCAAAAACTGGAGACTACACAAGGGTGTTGACTCTTCCCATATCTCTTCAATATAGTACTATAAGTAATAATTAGAGCAATAAGACCGCTTAAGGAGAACAAGAATACATAAATTGAAAAGGAAGAAGTCAAAATATTGTTACTCATAGATGATATGCTAGTATACATAAAAGACCCCCAAAATTCTACCAGAAAACTCCTACAGCTGATAAACACCATTAGCAGAGTGGCTGTATGCAAAATGAACTCAAAGACATCTGTAGCCATCTTCTTCACAAGTGATAAATGGGGTAAGAAAGAAGTTAGGGAAACAGTGCCCTCCACAATAGTCACAAATGATATACAGCACTTTGGTGTAACTCTAACCCAGGAAGTGGAAGGCATGTATGACAAGAAGTTCAAGTCTTTGTAGAAAGAAATTGAGGAAGATATCAAAAGATGGAAAAATCTCACATGCTCATGGATCAGTAGGATTGACATAGTGAAAATGGCTATCTTAACAAAGGCAATGTACAGATTCTATATGATCCTCTCAAAATTCCTAAACAATTCTTTACAGATCATGAAAGAACAGTTCTCAACTTCATATGGATAAACAAAAATCCCAAGATAGCTAAAACTATCATGAACAGTAAAGAGTTTCTCGAGGTATCACTATCCCTGACCAAAAGCTTTAAACATAGAGCAATAGTAATAAAAACTCTATAGTATTGGTATAGGAACCATAGGAGGATCAATGGAATTGAATCAAGGACCCATAAATAAACCTACATACCTACAGATACTTGTTCTTTTTTTCTTTGAAAAAGATACCAAAACTATAAAACAGAACACAGAGAGCATCTTCAATAAGCTGTGCTGATCTAACTAGATGTCTGCATGTAGAAGAATGTAAATTGATCTATATTTATCACCCTGCCCAAAACTCAAATACAAATTGATCAAAGACCTCAATGTAAAACCAGATATACTAAATCTAATAGAACAGGAATTGGGAATAGCTTTGAAATTGTTAGTACAGAAAAAACTTCCAGAAAAGAATACTAATAGCTCAGGCACTAAGTTCAAAAATTATAAATGGGATCTTGTGAACTGAAAATACTCGTAAGCCAAAGGACACTGTCAATAGGATTAAAGTGACAGCCTACAAATTGGGGGAAACATCTTTATTAACAATACATCTGACAGAGGGCTAATATCTAAAATTTATAAGGAACTCAAGAAGTTGAACACCAAAATCCAAATAAACCTCTTTTAAAACAGGAGCACAGTGTTTAAACAGAGAATTCTCAACAGAAGAATTTTGAATGGCAGAGAAGCACCTAAAGAAATGTTAAAATCCTTAGTCATCAGGGAAATGCAAATCAAAACATCTCTGAGATTATATTTTATACCAGTCAGAATGACTAAGTTCAAAACTCAAGTGATAGCATATGCTAGTGAGGATGTGAACAAAGGGAAAACTCCTCTACATTTGGGAGTGCAAACTTGTACAACCACTCTTGAAATCAATTTGGTGGTCTCTGAGAAAATTAGAAATAGTTCTACCTCAACACCCAGCTATATCACTCCTGGACATATATCCAAAAGATTTTTTACCATCCTACAAGGACACTTACTCAACTTTCTTTATAGCAGCTTCATTTATAATAGCCAAAAACTGGAAATAACCTAGATGTCCCTCAACTGAAGAATAGATGAAGAAATATGGTTCATTTATACATACTACACCAGCCATTAAAAATGGACATTACTCTTTAGTTGGTGGCTAGTCCCTAGGAGCTTGGGGAGTCTGGTTGGTTGATATTGTTGTTCTTCCTATGGGTTGCAAACCCCTTCAGCTCCTTCAGTCCTTTCTCTAACTTCCCTATTGTGGTTTCCATGCTCAGTCCAATGGATGGCAGCAAACATCCTCATCTGTATGCAAATTTGGGGGCAACAAGAATATCTGTGCTGTTACATAACAGCAAAATTATCCATAGGATTTTACAGAGAGATAACTGTCATGCAAGATTATTGAATTTTTTCTTAGCATAGATAGTACATCTGCCATAGAACAATTTTCAATATTTCTAATTTTAATCATATGTACGTATATATATCTAAGTCTGTCTATTTATCTATCTATTTATCTATCTATCTATCTATCTATCTATCTATCTATCATCTATCTATCTATCTATCTATCGTTTTCTCTCCTTACTATGTGTGTGTGTGTGTGTGTGTGTGTGTGTGTGTGTTGTGTGTTGGTATGTAGTATGTATTTGTTCTTGGGGAGACCAGAAGCTTCACAGATCCCCTGGAGTTAGATTTACAGGCTCTCTGCCTCCTGAAATGGGTATTGAGAACTAAATCTTGGTCCTCTGCAAGAAAAAACATGTGCCTTAAACTGATGAGCTATCTCTCCAGCTAGCCAGACCTCCACTGCCAAATAAATGTTATCTCTTAGCAAGGTTCGTGGACTTTTAGCATTCAACCTCAGTAGATGATTTTGTTTACAGAGTTGTCCCCATGATCTTCCAAACATTGAACACTCATGAGAATATATATATTATGTATATATATATATAACATATAATAAAATATATATAATAATATATATATTATGTTTTCGGGGCTAACCTTTTCGTATTGGATAACTATTGGTGTGTTCCTCTCTGAGGAAAACATTCATGGTGTGAATTTTGACTCCTGCTGTCATGCCAGATACTTGCATTATTTATTAGTAAACCTCATTAAAAGTAACCTCAAAGATTAGGTAGTTTCCAAAACTTCTGCTCTGACTTTATGATTATAAACAAAAACCAGGGGATTCTGTCCCAAATCAGGTTCCACTCACTAGAAGATCTGAAAACACCTACAGAATCAAAGATACTTTAAACTTCACTATCTAAAGTGAACACTTATATTGAAGAGGTCCATATGTGAAAAAGGGAACATAATGAGGGGCAGGACTCACAGGGACATAGAGGCCTCAACATAGTAAATCTTATACTGTTGCAGGATTGCTTTGGATATTGGGGAACTGGTCTAATTTCTTTTTTAATGCAATGACAAAGTTTCCCAACTAAGTAATGTAGGAGAGGAAGGAGCTTATTTCAGCTATAAGATACAGTCTGATGTTGGGGTAAGTCAAGTAACGAACTCAATCAGGAGCTTGATGTAAACATCAAACTAAGCTGCTTTTTGTATCACAAGCGTGTTCATAGTTAGCTAGAGTCGCTTCCACCTAGGACCACCTTCCTAAGAGTGGTGCTGCTCACCATGAATTGGGCCCTCCTATGTCAATTATAAATCAAGATAATTCCCCCACAACCCCCACCGCACATGGGAATTATGTTTTATATGTTAGAGGATAGTCTGCCATCTTAGGTAATAATTACTCCTGGACTCTAAAAATTAATGATCTTGCCATTGTCTTTTTCTCTTCTTCTTTTCCTTTCTCTTCCTCCTATCCTCCTCCCCTGCCACCTCCTCCTCCTCTTCCTTTTCCTCTTCCTCCTTTTCTTCTTCCTCCTCCTTCTCCTCCTCCTTTTCTTCTTATTCTTCTTTCCTTCATATTTAAAAAGAGCAAATGTTTGATAATTGTTTGGGAAATAAAAATGATTGGGAAATAAAAATGAATAAGTTAACTTTGTTATAAGTTATGATCCTACATTGTTGAATAAATGAAACACATACAGATACATAAACTTTTTTTTTTTTATTTTGTAGAACAACAGATAGAAAGAATCAGAAAAGTCAAGAATGTATTGTTCATGACAACAGTTTTCTCTTTCTTGTTGTAAATAATTTAATTGCATTTTTCATATTCTAATATAATGCCTATTCCAGTGCCATGTTTTCTTGGTTTTTTTTTTTTCAAAATAATAAGAACTGTTCTCAAGTTGTCACAAACTTAGATGGTGAAGTTCTCTTAGCTTTTCTTGAAGAAATAGTTTGAAAACTTTTAAAAATGAAGTTACTCATGTAGAATAAGACTGGAAATATGAGATGGACTATTTTCACTCTAACACTGCCTCATGCACCCACTAGCTGCTTGAATGTTCTCTTCAAGAGTAATGGAAAGCAGAAATTTAAGAGTTTAGGTGCTGGAATTGCCATTGAGATGTTCATTGGCCAGCAAACCAAGAATCATAGCTATAAATCTGCCTTGAATTCTTTCTTCTTCAGCTCTCAAAGCCTCTTGATACAATGATGGGAAGGCAGTGGGAACAGTGTTATGAACCTTGGCCAGAAACTCAAGGACTCTCATTTTGCTGGTTTCATAGTGGGCCCTGGGACCCCACAAGAATTGGTAACATGGTATAACCATTGATGGGTACCCGCCGATACTCCAGATACCCTTCATTCACGAAATCTTTAGTAATGAGCTTCTTGACATTTCCGTAGATTGCTGTGATTGACTCCAGCATATACCCCCATCACACTAAGCACTTCCCAGATGTAGTCCTCATTAACACAGTTGCCTTTCATAAAGATCAGACACAGCATCAACATCAAGAGTCCATTCCTAGATTGGATTGTCTCACCATTCAGAATTTCATTACCATTAGGACTGAGTATGTTGACAAAAGCATATCTATGATTGAATTGGGTCAATTTCCTTAATATCAACGCCATAGGCCAACACCATGAGTTCAGAGGCTTTCTTAAGAATCTCATGGAAATCTTCCTTGTTCGATGTAATGACATGCCTTAGTATTTCTTCCTTTGTTATTGGCTCCTTCATGTAATATTTTTGCAGCATGAACTCTACCAATGAAACTGCTATGTCATCTTTCACAGTTGAAGATGAATTATCAGATGGGGGACACTGCCCAGGAAGTGCTTGGAATCTCATCATCTTGGCTCTTGTAATCTTCATCAGATTTTATGCACAGAGCACTTACAGAAGCAGTGGTGGGCTGTTGTGAATTTTTAGATTTGTCAGGTGATTCAGAAGCAGGAGAGTGCTGAATATCGGCACTACAAAGGGGAGAGGAGGAAGGAGTCTCCTCTCGCTCTTCTGCTGAAGTAGCCTGAGTATCCTGCATAGAGTGGGTTTCACTTCGGACCTGGCGGCGTTTCTCATGGGTCTGGAGCTTACTATTATGGCCACGAGGCATAATGACCCTGGTCACGGAGTATGGAATGTAGAAAGGGTGATTCAGGCACCTAAAGATGGAAGAGTGAGAAGATATATGCATCTAAAGAAAGTTGAGACAACTTTCTCTTTAAACCAAGCTTGCCTATAGGCTGTATACAGCATTCTGTGAGAGCAATGCTTTAAGAACCTATATCACTTTTCCCAATTATTCTGCCCCACAGAGAACTCATCAAGGGAAATTAGAGAGGGACTATTCCTTAGATTGAGGCCTGGTAGACCTGTCTAGGGCACTAACACATCTAGATTCCTTGAAGTAGATCATCTGACTTTGCCTTTCAAATCATTATGCTGAATTTCCCATCTGTATCTTCTCTGAAGCTGTATCAGTGATCAATTCAAAAATGAAGTAGGACCCTAGCCAACTACTCTTTCTTTGGTTTCCCTATAGAGGCTAAACAACAAGCTGTAGTTCAATATCCCTACCTCTTTAAACCTCACTCCCCAACAATCCCACCCAAAGGCCTCTCAGGGTACACACAATAGCAAAGGGCCGTGTCTACCCTTTGTTGTGATTTTGACCGTTCCCTGAGCTCTTACGCCATATATTATCCTTTAATTATCATAAACCCAAGAAATGTTTTCCTTTGCTGACCTGTGTTCAGGAATCTCAGCTCAAAGTCTTCATTTCCTCATTGACATTTCAGAGAAGAATTGAGAGTAAGTTCAGAATAACTGCCATAACCAGGAGTCTCTTAGCGTTGGGTTGGGAGAAGGGACAATGTAGGGTTCTGTTTATATGTCACAAAGAGCATGGGGCCAAAGTTCGAAATGTCATCACTTTAAATTTTAATTATTCCTGTCATGTTTTTCCTCTGAAGAAAACTCTAAACAAAGAGGTGAAAGTTGGTATTATCTTGGGGATTCTCAGTGATGAATGCATGGGAGGAGCTTTTCACAGTGCTATTGATTTTTGAGCTGGATATTGACGTTGCATGGGATTGGGTGTTCACCACATGCCAGAGGTGGGGCAGGGGGGTAGAGATCTTCATCTTGGTTACTTCAACTACATGAAAGATCTGTGATGTTTCCCAATTTCAAGCCTTGGATCAGATTTGGATACTAGTTACAAATGCGAGGCTACCAGCATCTCAGAATACATGTCGGAGATTTAAGAGAAAAGCACACTATAAGTTTGATTCTATTCACCAGTTAATCTTGTCTCTACTTTTTTGATTGTCAGTATTTGAACTGTACAATGTTTTTTCTCCACTTTTAGTTGGTATATATATTTTATCCACTATGAAATATGTATGTGTGTATTATTTTGCATAAAAGATTATTTATCCATCTTACGTATGAAACATTTAGGTTCTTACACTTGATATGTTAATATTTTTATCCATTATGCAAGTAGCTTGCCACCATTTGATATACTACTATTTTTAAAGGCTATTTCTAGAAATAGCAAAATAAAGATTTTATAAGCTTCTAGACTCATACTGACTCAATTCAAACCTTTGAGGTACCTCAGTATTAGTTTTACATTACAAGCAAATTTTGAGGCACTGATCCATGTCATTCAGTAATTCAATAGAGATTCATTGTCCCATCTTACATACAAAAGAAGCTAGACACAAATGTTAAAAATTTCCTCCAACTGACTCTATTGGCTTCCTCAAATATAGGCTACAGACTTGTCTATATCTCAGGGAATGTATCTACTTCCCTATATAAAAGTAATATTTCAGCCAATACTAACTCTTTCTCAGAGATTCTTAGTTTTGCTATTTATCTATTACTAATATTCCTTTATTCTTATGCCTATTTTTTTTAATGATTAAATTTCAGGAGCAACAATCCAAGTCTAGTCAGCACATTGGATGCTGAATGGAAAGCACTGTCTCAGGTTTTTGTTGCTTTTGTTTGTTTGTTTTTAAATTTCCATAGCAAAATACAGTAAACTCGTTTCAGATTTGATAGAACAAAAATTAAATCAGCATGATTGTTTAGCAATAAATAAGAAAAGCATATTTGATTATTTTTCTCATATTTGGGTCACTTGTAATCTCTCTTCTGGAATTTTCTAAGATATTAAATTTGTATTTTGCTTTTCCTATGATCTACAATACTTATCAAGAAAATGCCCTACAGACTTGCCTAAAGACATATATAATAGAATAATTTGCTCAGTTGTGTCTCCTTCCTAGATAACCATGGCTTTTATCAAGTTGAAAAGGAAAATAAAAAGAGGAAACAAATCTGAGTGGTACAAGGCTTTATATCCAAATAAATTCATATTGAATGCTGAGATTTCAATATATAAAGGGAGGAGCACAATTCATTCTATAGTAGATACGAAATATGTAATCATTTAAGAAATGACATTTTTATATTAGATCTATCACTTTGAACAAATATTATGATTTACTTATTTGATTTCTTTTCCCATAGCTTATTTTTATAGTTGCTTACAAAAGATTATGTGCATTGTTATTGTGTTCATTTGTGGATAAGTTTTGATATTTGCTATTATGCTTATATTATTATCTTGTTTGTTGGTTTCATTTGGCAAAGTTCTTGTGCTTACTGATATATTTAGCAGCTTTTGGGTTTCTGATTAATTTGAATATTTTATAAAATGATTCCTTTGTATTTTCTAATTAGGGACTCATACCATCTATTATTTCTGTTTCAATATCCCTGCCTTTTATATAGTTCGGAGTTTCACTACTGTGGTTATATATTTCCATTCATGCTTAAACAATACATCTGCATCTTGTCCTTGACTTTAGCAGGATGTTTCTAAAACTTCAAATTTAGTATAGCATAATATATATTTTATGAAATTAAAATTCTCTTCTAATGAACCTGTTCTGTTGTAATGAGAGACAAAAGAGGAGTGGATCTGGATGGGCAGGAAAGTAGAGAGGAATGTGGAAGAGTAGAGGGCAGGGAAACAGTAATCATGATGTAATATAGGAGAAGGGAATCCATTTTTTAATAAGCAAAGGATTTTCAAAAAAGAAAATTCTCTTCTAATGCAATTTTGCTGAGATTTTTTTTTTTATTCTTAAATAGTTGTTAAATATTTTACCAAAGACTTTTTAATGCACATGTATTATGGTCAAATGTCTTTTATCCTCTAACTTATCAATGTAGGAAATTTCATCTTGATTTTATATTATAATATATTTTCAGTTCATTATCTACTTATTAATTACTTCACTGAATAATACAAATTGATTTATAATGCAGGTCTCCATACACAAATGAACTTGGCTCAAAGTATCATTGTTTTGAGGATTTATTTATTTTATACATATTTGTCTGTATGGATTTGTGTGCACCACATTTATATATTTACTCTCAGAAGCCAGAGGTATTAGGATTCCCTAGAATTGGAGTTACCAACAGTTTTGAGCCAATTAATATGAAAGGTGGAAAACAAATCCAGGACCTCTACAAGAACATACACTGCTCTTCAACACTGTGCCATCTCTTCAATTCAGAAGACATTTTTTGAGTAGACATTATTTTGACTTTGCCCCAAGATCAATATAAGAGTTGAAGTGAATTCAATAATTTATCCTTTGATATAGTGTAGAACAGTTTTCATAAGAAAGCAATTTGTTTTCTTATAAAACCACTTTGTGAAACTTGACTTCAAATTTGACTTTTCCTACAATATTTCAAGGAGAGTAGACTGGTATCTTGCATAGAATCTCAGATTCGACATCAAAGTACAGTCAATCATAGAAAACTATATTATACTTCATTAACATTCTGAAAACAATTCATTCATCAGAAAATATTATAGTAGTAAGAAGGAGGAGAAAGGGTGGAAGGGTGAACATGGCAAGCATTGATTATAAAAAATCTATAAATTTAATCAAGCAGATTATGAAAAGTAAAGCTATAGAATGCAAAATATAAATATTTTAGATCATATGAATGATGAAAATGTAATGTCCTGGTTATTTAATAAACTATTTTAATAAATACAAGGGTTCTGTTTTATTGAGAATTTTTTTTTAAAGATGGTAGTTATGCAAGATTGTGACACACTAAATAATATTTTTGAAAGATTATCTACATACTGTGTGAATTTTATAATGATTAAATTACTAAGGTGTGGAACTAAGGCCTTTTGCAAGAGCAGTACACAGTCTGAACCCCTGGCTCACATCTCTAGCCAAGCTTTGTGATGTTTCCAAAAAGATTAATTAATTAGTTCCACACCTTAGTTCTTACATCACATATTTCACAATTCCCTGTAAGTCTTGCTTCAAATGATGCAGTGCCTGTCTCTGAAACTCAAGGGCACATGCACTCAGGTGCCAATACATAAGCTCACACTGAATCATACCCATAATTTTAAAATGAAAATAATTTTTTTAAACCACAGAGCTATTAAAAATTATATTAAACAAATATTTAAAAACTCAGTAAATATACACCTGGCTAAATACTTGCCTCCACAATATCCTCACTACAATATCTCATTTCAAGTTTTATGGTAACTAGATAAAGGAATGAAAAATTATAGAATATACCATAAATCACACAAAACTGATGCAAGAGAAAGATCTGTATTTGATTCCCAGCATCAGAGAAAAACATATGAAATCAAAAAGAAAAAAAAAATGAAAACTACATCAGATGGCACTCCTAGTATGGAAATGTGGATTTCAGAACAGAATTTAGCAGTGAGAAAGAGGAAAAAATATCATAAAACAGAGTAATGATAACACACAGAATTTACCAAATAGAATCTTTATTATCCCTTTCTTAGGATGCAAAAACAAAATACTAGAAAGGTTAGAGAACAATGGGTAAGAGAACTTGCTTTGTTGGTCTTCTGGGGGACCAGAGTTCTATTCACAGAACCAATGTCATGGGGCCCATTGCTTTAGCTCCAGGTACTCAAACACCCTGTCCAAGCTTCCATTGGCACTTACACATACCACAGACACACATGCAAATAATAAAAAATAAAAATAAAATAAATCACAAAATAAACAAAACCATAAGAAAAACAAACAAAGACAACATCCAAAACTAAACAAAGAAACAGAATCAGAACTGCTTAATACTTATAAAGTACTTGCCCAGAAGATATCCAAATGCATTTGCTGTCAAGGAATATCCATAAAGAACAACCAAGAGCTATGTTAAAAATATGTCTTGAAAAGTAAAATACTTAAAATCATGGAAACTGTGTTTACTGATTCTAATGGACTTATGCTAAACATGAAGTTGAGAAACAAAGTAAGAAAATCTCTAGCAATTGATTTGAAAATTTATGAAACTGAGAGGGGTAATAGTGGCTAAGATAAGGGTAAGGGAAGAATCGTGAGGGAAGAAATATGGGTATAACATATTATGTGCATTTATGAAATTCTCAAAAAATAAAAAAGGAAAATTATTTACAAAATAAATGCATAATTATGAATTAAAATAGGATTTATTTATATTTATTTTTATTTATTTATTTTTTATTATTTATTTATATTTATTATATATATTTATTATATTTATTTATATTTATATCTATTTATTTATTTAAATAGGATTTTGATTGAAAGTAAACTGCTTCTCACTTATAACATATATATATATATATATATATATATATATATATATATTGTCTGTATGTTGTACATAATTACACAATAAAGTATATACATATATAGAATGAAATAAACATAAAGAAATTTTACCCAGGAAATTCAGCTAAAGAAATGGTTTTATGAAACTACAAAGCACTAAATGTTCAAACTAGTAAAAAATGGATTACTTTCCAGATGTATAACTGTTTCCAGGAAAATATAAAAGCAGGCATATGAAAGGAAATATATAAAAACAAGGTTTAAAACAATAATGTTGACAGTAGAAAAATATTGATACAAACTTAAAATCTTTGAAAATAGCAAAAATGATAGATTTTTTTTGCATGACTGAAAAAGAAACAGACACAGAGTACAAAAATGTTCATTAGAAAAAAAAAATATCTGTCAAAGACTGAAGCAATATTAAAATAATTTGAACTAAATATTATGAATCATGCTATTCACTTATATTTGATAAATCACCAAAAGTGTTAAAACCACCAAATTTTATAATTCATCAAAGTTGAAACATATAAAGTGTTATATGGACTTCTGTCTGGGCCCAGACACCAGGGCGGCAGCTCTGCGCTGAACCTCACAAAACCCAACAGAAGTGGGGCACCCAGGAGCTCTGACCCAGGCAGTACTTCAGGTAAGGAGACAGCAACAACCACCCCAAACAGGGAGTAACTGGGACTCACTGGGACCCACTGGGACCCAGGAACTCACTCCTGGCCTGGAGCACCAGTTCCTTCCAGTTTGGGCCCTAGTGCTCATCTTACCTCCAGCAGGAACTCTGCACCCAACCTCACAGAACCCAGAGGAGGCGTGGCTCCCAGGGTTCTAACTCCAGCAGTTTCTTTTTTTTTTTTTTTTTTTTATTGGAAAATTTTTTTTTACATTTCAGATGTTATCTCCTTACCCCATTTCCCCCTCCCTCCCAGGAACTCACTATCCCTTCCCCCCTCCTCCTGCCTCCACGTTGGTGTACCCCCACCCACCCTCCCTGTACCTCACCTCCCCACCTCGAGTATCCCCCCCCACGACATCCAGCCTTCATGGAACCAAGGATCTCTTCTCCCACTTATATATAGCTCCCTTGCATATATAGCTGGAGCCATGGGTCCCTCCCTAAGTGCTCCCAGGCTGGTGGTTTAGACCCTGGGGGCTCTGGTTGGTTGGGATTGTTGCTTTCCTCATGGTGTCACGAATCCTCTCAACTCCTTCAGCCTTCACTCTATCTTCTCCATTGGGAACCCCATGCTCAGTTTAATGGTTAGCTGTGAGCATCTGCCTCTGAGTATGTCAGATTCTTGCAGACCTCTAAGGAGACAGCTATATCAGGCTCCTGTCAGCATGTACATCCTTACATCCACAACAACCTCTACCTTTGGTGACTGCACATAGGATGGATATACAGGTGGAATGGTCTGTAGACGGTCCCTCCTTCAGGTTCTGTCCTGCACCGTGTGTCCATATTTGCACCCTTGAGTATTTTGTTACTCCTTCTAAGAAGGACTGAAGCCTCCCCTACTTGGTCATCATTCTTCATGAGCTTTATGTGGTCTGTGAGTTGAATCATGGGTATTTCAGGCTTCTGGGCTAATATCCAATAATCAATGAGTGAATACCATGTATGTTCTTTTGTGATTGGGTTACTTCACTCAGGATGATATTTTCTAGTACAAAGAACTCAAGAAATTAGACTCTAGGCAACCAAATAACCCTATTAAAAAATGGAGTAAGGAGCTAAACAAAGATTTCTCAACTGAGGAAATGTGAATGGCCGAGAAGCACCTAAAGAAATGTTCAGCATCCTTGGTCATCAGGGAAATGCAAATCAAAACAACCCTGAGATTCCACTTCAAACCAGTCAGAATGGCTAAAATAAAAAAAACTCAGGTGATAGCAGATGCTGGCGAGGATGTGGAGAAAGAGGAACACTCCTCCATTGTTGGTGGATTGCAAGATGGTGCAACCACTATGGAAATCAGTCTGGCGGTTCCTCAGAAAATTGGACATATCACTACCTGAGGACCCAGCTATACCACTCCTGGGTATATATCCAGAAGATGCTCTAACACAAAACAAGGACATATGCTCCACTATGTTCATAGCAGCTTTATTTATAATAGCTAAAAAGTGGAAAGAACCCAGATGCCTTCAACAGAGGAATGGATACAAAAAATGTGGTACATTTATACAATGGAATATTACTCAGCTATTAAAAACAATGAATTTGATAAATTCTTATATAAATGGATGGAACTCCAGCAGTTTCTTAAGCAAGGCGGCAGCAACACTTGCCCCAAACAGGGAGCAACCAGGACCCACAGGGAACCAGGAACTCACCCCTGGCACAGAGCACTGGTTCCTTCAGGTCTGGATCCAAGCACTGAGCAGATCTTGGGTCCTAGCTTTAACCTCAGCAGCAAAACCTAACCTAAACAGTTCTGACACAACCAAGATAATAGGAAAGACAGGCTCCAGTCAGAGACAGCACAGGTAGCACCAAGGGGAGCCAGATCGCAAAAGGCAAACACAAGAATAAAAGGACCAGCAACCCAGAGCACATGACATTATCAGAACCTAGTTCTCCCATATTAAGTCCTGAAACTCTCCATATCACCAGGAAAGCAAGAGTCAGATCTAAAATCACTTCTAATGATGATGATAGAGGACTTTAAGAAGGACATAAATAACACTCTTAAAGAATTTGAGGAGAACACAGTAAACAGGTGGAATTCCATAAAGAATCAGAAGAGAACACAACCAAACAGGAGAAGGATTTGAACAAAATCATCCAGGATATAAAAATGGAAATAGAAACAATAAAGAAATCACAAAGGGAGACTACTCTTGAGATAGAAAACCTAAGAAAGAAATCAGGAGTCACAGATGCAAGCATCACCAACAGAATACAAGAGATAGAAGAGAGAATCTCAGGTGCAGAAGATACAATAGAAAATATTGACACAACTGACAAGGAAAACAAAAAATGCAAAAAACTCTTAACACAAAACATCCAGAAAATCCAGGACACAATGAGAAGACCAAACCTAAGGATAATAGGTATAGAAGAGAGTGAAGATTCCCAACTTAAGGGCCAATAAATATCTTCAACAAAATCATAGAAGAAAACTTCCCTAACCTAAGGAACAAGATGCCCATAATCATACAAGAAGCCTACAGAACACCAAATAGACTAGATCAGAAAGAAATACCTCCCATCACATAATAATCAAAACACAAAATGCACATAACAAAGAAAGAATTTTAAAATCAGTAAGGGAAAAAGGCCAAGTAACATATAAAGGCAGACCTATCAGAATTACACCAGACTTCTCACCAGAGACTCTAAAAGCCAGAACATCCTGGAAAGATGCCATACGGACCCTAAGAGAACACAAATGCTAGCCCAGGCTACCATACCCAGCAAAACTCTCAATCACCATAGATGGAGAAACCAAGATATTCCATGACAAAACTAAATTTACACAATATCTTTCCACAAACTCAGCACTACAAAGGCTAATAGCAGGAAAGTCCCAATACAAGGAGAGCAATCATACCCTAGAAAGAGCAAGAAAGTAATACTCCTCCAACAAATCCAAAAGAAGATAGCCACACAAACAATGCCTCCACTTTTTTTTTTTTTTTTTTTTTTTTAGCAAAAATAACAGGAAGCAACAGTCTCCTCTCCTTAATATCTCTTAATGTCAATGGACTCAATTCCCAAATAAAAAGACATAGGCTAGCAGACTGGATACGCAAACAGGATCCAACATTTTGCTGTATACAGGAAACCCACCTCAGTGAAAAAGGCAGACACTACCTTAGAGTAAAAAGCTGAAAAACAATTTTTCAAGCAAATGGTCCTAAGAAACAAGCTGGAGTAGCCATTCTAATATCGAATAAAATCGACTTTCAACTAAAAGATATCAAAAAAGATAAGGAAGGACATTTCATATTTGTCAAAGTAAAAGTCAACCACCATGAACTCTCAATTCTGAACATCTATGCACCAAATGCAAGAGCACTCACTTTCATAAAAGAAACCTTACTAAAGCTCAAAGCACACATTGCAACTCACGCAATAATAGTTGGAGACTTCAACACCCCACTCTCAGCACTAGACAGATCATGGAAATGGAAACTAGACAGAGGTACAGCGAAACTAACAGAAGTTATGAACCAAATGGACTTAACGGAACTCTATAGAACATTTCACCCCCCAAAAAAAGAATATACCATTTTCTCAGCACCTCATGGTACCTCCTCCAAAATAGACCATATAATTGGTCACAAGACAGGCCTAAACAGATACAAAAAAATTGAAATAATCCCATGTATCCTATCAGATTACCATGGTCTAAAGATGGTCTTCAATAACAACAAAGACAATGAAAAGCCCACATTCACATGGAAACTGAACAATACTCTACCTGTTGATAATGGGGTCAGGGAAGAAATAAACAAAGAAATTAAAGACTTTTTAGAATTTAATGAAAATGAAGACACATCATACCAAAACCTATGGGACACAATGAAAGCAGTGCTAAGAGGAAAACTCATAGCTCTAAGTGCATACAAAAAGTAACTGGAGATAGAACACACAAGCAGCTTGAAAAATACCTGAAAGCTCTAGAACAAAAAGAAGCAAATACACCCAAGAGGAGTACACCACAGGAAATAATCAAACTCAGGGCTGAAATCAACCAAATAGTAACAAAGAGAACTATACAAAGAATCAATAAAACCAGGAGCAGGTTTTTGAGAAAATCAACAAGATAGACAAACCCTTAGAAAAAACTAATCAGAGGGCAGAGAGACAGTATCCAAATCAATAAAATCAGAACTGAAAAGGGTGACATAATGACAGAAACCAAAGAAATTCAACAAATTATCAGATCCTACTACAAAAGCCTATACTAAACAAAATTGGAAAATCTGGATGAAATGGACAATTTTCTAGACAAGTACCAGCAACCAATGTTAAATCAGGAGCAGATAAACCATCTTAACAGTCCCATAACCCCAGAAGAAATAGATGCAGTCATTAAAAGTCTCCCCACCAAAAAAAGTCCAGGTCCAGATGATTTTAGTGCAGAATTCTATGAAACCTTCAAGGAAGACCTAATATCAGTTCTCTTCAAACTATTCCACAAAATAGAAATGGAAGGAACACTACCTAATTCATTCTATGAAGCCACAATTATGCTCATTCCTAAACCACACAAAGTCCCAACAAGAAAAGAGAACTTCAGACCAATCACCCTTATGAATATCGATGCAAAAATACTGAATAAAATTCTCTGGAACCGAATCCAAGAACACATGAAAACACTTATCCATCATGATCAAGTAGGCTTTATCCCAGGAATGCAGGGTTGGTTCAATATAAGGAAATCCATCAATGTAATCCACTATATAAATAAACTCAAAGAAAAAAACCACATGATCATCTCTCTTGATGCTGAGAAAGTATTTGACAAAATTCAACACCCCATCATGATATAAGTCTTGGAAAGATCAGGAATTCGAGGTCCATACCTAAACATAATAAAAGCAATATACAGCAAGCCCGTAGCCAACATCATACTAAATGGAGAGAAACTTGATGCAATCCCATTAAAATCAGGGACTAGACAAGGCTGCCCACTCTCCCCCTACCTATTCAATATAGTTCTAGATGTACTAGCCAGAGCAATTAGGCAACAGAAGGAGATCAAAGGGATAGAAATTGGAAAGGAAGAAGTCAAAGTTTCACTATTTGCAGATGATATGATAGTATACTTAAGTGACCCCAAAACTTCCACCAGAGAACTACTAAACCTGATAAACAACTTTAGCAAAGTGGCTGGGTATAAAATTAACTCAAACAAATCAGTAGCATTTCTCTACACAAAGGATAAACTGGCTGAGAAAGAAATTATGGAAACGACACCATTCACAATAGTCACAAATAATATAAAATACCTTGGTGTGAATCTAACCAAGCAAGTAAAAGACCTGTATGACAAGAATTTCAAACCCCTGAAGAAAGAAATCAAAGGAGAACTCAGAAGATGGAAAGATATCCCATGCTCATGTATTGGAAGGATTAATATAGTAAAAATGGCTATCTTGCCAAAAGCAATCTACAGATTCAGTGCAATCCCCATCAAAATCGCCACTCTATTCTTTACAGAGATAGAAAGAGCTATCCTAAAATTCATTTGGAATAACAAAAAACCCAGGATAGAGAAAACTACTCTAAACAATAAAAGAAATTCTGGGGGAATCACCATCCCTGATTTCAAGCTGTACTACAAAGCAATAGTGATAAAGACAGAATGGTATTGGAATAGAGACAGGCAGGAGGATCAATGGAATAGAATAGAAGACCCAGAAATGAACCCCCATACCTATGGTCACTTGATCTTCGACAAAGGAGCTCAAACCATCTAGTGGAAAAAAGACAGCATTTTCAACAAGGGCTGCTGGTCGAACTGGAGGTCAACATTTGAAGAATGCAAATTGATCCATACTTATCTCCTTGTACAAAGCTCAATTCCAAGTGGATCCAGGACCTCCACATAAAACCAGCTACACTGAAACTAATAGAAGAGAAAATAGGGAAAAGCCTTGATCACATGGGCACAGGGGAAAAGTTCCTAAACAGAACACCAGTGGCTTAAGCTCTGAGATCAAGAATTGACAAATGGGATCTCATCAAACTGCAAAGCTTCTGGAAAGCAAAGGACACTATCAATAGGACAAAGCGGGAACCAACAGATGGGAAACGATCTTCACCAACCCTACATCTCATAGAGGGCTAATATCCAAGGTATACAATGACCTGAATAAACTAGATTCCAGACAATCAAATAACCCTATTAAAAATGAGGTACAGAGCTGAAAAAAGAACTCTCTACTGAGGAAATTCGAATGGTTGAGAAACATCTAAAGAAGTGTTCAGTGTCCCTAGTTATCAGGGAAATGCAAATGAAAAATAGCACTGAGATTCCACCTCACACCAGTCAGAATGGCTAAGATCCAAAACACAAGTGACAGCAGATGTTGGCCAGGAAGTAGAGAAAGGCAAACACTCTCCATTGTTGGTGGGATTGTAAACTGGTACAACCACTATGGAAAGCAGTCTGGCGGTACCTCAGAAAATTGAACATAGTGTTACCTGAGGACCCAGCTATAGTATTCCTGGGTATATACCCAGAAGATACTTCAACATACAACAGGGTCACATGCTCCACTATGTTCATAGTGGCCTTATTTATAATAGCCACAAGCTGGAAAGAACCTAGATGTCCTTCAACAGAAGAATGGATACAGAAAATGTGTTACATTTACACAATGGAATACTACTCAGCTATTAAAAACAATGAGTTCATGAAATTCTTAGGCAAATGGATGGAGCTAGAAAATATCATCCTGAGTGAGATGACACAATCACAAAAGAACACACATGGTATGCACCCACTGAAAAGCGGATATTAGCCCAAAAGCACACAATACCTAAGACACAATGCATAAATCTCATGAAACTCAAGAAGAAGGAGGAAGACCAAAGTGTGGGTATTTTTGCCCTTTTTAGAATGAGTATTAAAAGATTCAACCAGAGCTCCCAGGGTCTAAACCTCCAGTCTGAACAGGTAATTTGGGTGGTCTTGTCAGACATCAGTGGAATTGGAGGACCATGGTCCCCAAAAGTTTGGATTCCCTAGTGTTGGAGAATCTGAGAACAGGGAGATAGGTTTGGTAGGATGTTCCGAGCACACCCTCATATGATTTGGGGGAGGGGGAAGGGGATAAGGGGGTTAGGGGGAGAATGGAGAGAGGAGATAATATTGAAAGGGAAATACACAAAATATCCAATAAAAAATATAATGGGTCTGACAAAAGAAGAAGATAGCTTACTTATTTCAAATTATTTTCAAAAGTTTCTAGGAGATGCTAATTGGCTAATATCTTATTTTAAGCTCTGCACAAAAGAATTTTAGTCTCTGTTTAATATTCTCAAGAAAGATGTAAATCCTAACTTCCCTCAACAACCAATTGACAAAAGAGAAGCAATTTTACAAAAAACAGAAGAAGCTATTATTTATCAATATATTATAAAGACTGATTAGTTGTTGGCTGTTCTATAACAGTCCTTTGATAAAAGAGATTTTTAATGTAGATTTATATTTCTTTAAATAGTGTCTTTATGACTCTCTGAGTGTGGAAGAAGCGGCTACTGGCACTTGGGCCCAGATCTTACAAGAACTTTGAAAAATGTGTTTTTAAAAATAAAAGAGGGGGAACTGTTTCCCCCAGAAGGAGTTTCCTGAAACACTCTCCATCATGCCTTGTTTACTTTTAATTCTCTAAAACTGAAAGCTCATGGCAAATCTGTTGCTGACTGCCTCTGGCATCCCTGAGACCACTAAAGACTATGTATGCCATAGCTATGTGGAAGGTCCCTCTTACCCTTAAATGGAATGGCCCGGACCCAGTTCTCATATGGGGCCAAGGACTGATATGCCTGTTTGATACCACAGAAGGTACAGCTAAATGGCTGCCAAAAAGTTTAATGAAATAAAAAGATACCCCCCCCCCCCCCCGCAAAGCCAGACCCAACTACAAATAAAATGAATAACAATTGACCTCCAGGGAAGAGAAATCTCCCTGAGAATTCCCTTCTTTTTCCTTTCCAGGTAAAAATGAAACACCTGTGATGTCTGCTGGTAGAATCTCTAATCCTGATGCTGGCCTCCAGACTTAGACTACTCAGACTTTTGATTGGACCATTGACAAGGACACCAAACAGCTAGAGATTGACATCATTAATCTGATTAAATCCTTCTTTTCGATGTCTGAAATGAGAGAAGGAGAAACAGAAAGATGAGAGCTGGTCCAAGGACTGGTTTTAAACCTCTCCATTGTTGTCAACCCCACTTCCTCCCATCTTGGAACATTAATAGGGTTATTTTTCCTGATTTTCTTTGGTCCCTGGCCTTAAATAGGCTGACTAACTTTGTGATACAACAGATAGATAATTTGGTAGCAAACCTATTCAGATACATTATCATAAGTTAGCTATGGAGGACCACGAGACTCAAGATGAGGTTGTTACTTTATCCAGGGTGTTCCTCAAACCCATCTCCACCCAACCTAAAAAGAGGGGACTTCTGCCCCTAGACAACCATGCAGAGAGGGGCTACTCAGAAACCCCCTCTGACTGGCAATCTGAAATTCTTGCTTAGGCTGCAAGGCTAAGCACTGCAAGGGAATATAAATAAAAGTTACAAATATCTATCTGGTTTCCTGTGGACAAGCCTGACTGCATAGGGGTTGATGTCAAAAGTATCCCCTCTCCAGGAAAAAGACATCGGGATGGCCCCACTGGACAATGACAGGAGGACCGGAGCCATTACAAGGTCCCTCTCCCAGAAAAAGACCTCGGGTTGGGGTATGGCCTTTCATGCCTCACTGGACAACGACAGGAGGACTGGAGCCATTACAAGGTCCCCTTCAATTATTGGAGGTCAGGCCTCTATCCCCGCCTTCGCAAGATTAGAATCGCCAAGGCCCTTCTTTACTGAGAGAAGGGAGGAGATGTCAGGAGCTGCCCTGCATATACACTCAAGGGTCTAAAATCAGCCATAGGCCTAAAATCAGCAATAGGCCTGACATACATGCATGCTAACACAAAGTCTTGGGTCTCTGTGGAAAACACTGAAACAGATGGCTATAAGCTATTGTAAACAGGCAGCTTGTGTGAAAATTTACCAGCCCAAATAGTCATAGGTCTTACAAGTAGGCAGCCTTGGTGGACAGTACCAATTTAGATTAAGGACAAGTGAAATCATAGGCAGAGTCATAGTGACTTGTCCCCTGAACCTACACCCAGCTGATGCCCTGTTCTGAAATGTATCTGTACTCCCCATGAACACCTATGCTCCAGTGCCATTCCCTTCCCACATCCTGCCTTTTTGTGTTTATAACCTCTGTGTAAATAAGTAAATTATGATGTGATTAAATAACCAAATAAATTTAAAAAAAAACAATAAAATAAATAAATAAAGTGTTTATATGACTATTTTTAGAATAGATTTTATCGCCACAAAACTGGGAACAAATTTTTATGAACCTGATAATTTACTGACAAAGTGTATTATCACTTCAAAAAGTCAATAGACATATTAATTATAATTTTTCCAGAAATAAGAAAAGGAGGAATATTTCCCATTTTAATCACATTTTTAATAACAGTCATATACAAAAGGGACAAACAACATAGTAAAAAAAAAAAGCCATGGAAAATTATACTTTGACCAAAATAAACAGAAAATTACTATGTAACCAGTCTGCAAGACTTAAACTTAAGCCATGAAAGGTATGAAATGTATGGCCCCAGTGTGGGGGAATTTGAGGGCGGGGAGGTGGGAGTGGGTAGATGGGTGCACACCCTCATAGAAGTAGGGGGAGGATGGATGGGATAAGGGGTTTCTAGAGTAGGTAATGGGGAAAGGAGATAACACCTGAAATGTAGATAAATACATTATCTAATAATAAAAACCATAAACAAACAAACAAACAAACAAACAAAAAACAAATAATGGAAATGGCTATTGTAGTAGAGCATTTGAGACCTTTTGTTAGCATAGAATAGATTATTAATATTACACATATTATTGGGATTCCTTATAATTGTCAAGGACAAGGGACTGTGGGAAGGGGCCCATGAAACTTTAAAACATATCTTCATAAAATAAAAAAGGGGGAGATATACCACTGTATACCACCAATTTATTTAAATCATGTTCTTTTTGTTTCAATATTTTTAAAGATTAGATGCCAAGGAACTTTCAGCTGAGTGTCTATGGCACTCTACAACTAAGCATACTTATGTATTGATGTAAAGGAAGGTCCACTTACTGGCATATGTCTTGACCCTGATCAGGTATTTAATATGGGGAAGAGTGCATATTTGTGTTTCTTTCTGCAGGATGCTTAAGGAGCATGTGGATGCCAGAGCGACGGGTAAGACATGCTGATCCTGGGACAAAGAATGATGCTGATCTGTAAGCTTGCTGAGTGCCCTGACAATGGTGACTGGGAAGCTGTATTGGACATATGTTCCCTATTGACCTTTGCTTGAAGTTTTTTAGACTTTGTGAAACAGAAAATAAAAAAGACAAGTTATAATAACTCTTGTACTTTGTTAAATGTGATAAGTTATTTGGACTCAATCATGGACTGGTCTAGAAATCAATCCAATATTGGAAATAACAGTGTTAATTTGGAAGGCTGGTTCTGGAAATTTCCAGAGACATATTTAGAAGTTACCTGCAGTTCTCTAAGATGTTTTGTTAGCAAGAGATAAAGTTGGGACAGCATCTGGGTTTCAAACAAGTGTTAGTTAAATGTGTTAAGGCTCTTTTAATTGTCAAGTTAAAATTACCTTTGCTTCTTCTACAGTATTTAATGTAAGTTGCACTGATTGTCCACTTTCTAATTGTGTTAGTGTATTGAAACCCAGCATGCCAGTCACAGTGGTTTATCAACCAGCTGTTGTTTTATTGCCCTGAGTATAAGAGAATCTTGGTATTCTGAAAAAAGCCTGCAAGTACTGGAAGAATTGAATCAGGTTTTAAGCAGAAGCAAGAGGGTAGTGGGCTTGATTATTGCTGGTATAACATCTTTATATTAATTGCTAGCACCCTGCTTCTGCAATTGCTTTGACACAAGAAGTTAATACAGCTACTTTTGTTAATCATTTAGCAAAAAAAAAAAAAAAAAATGTTACTAATGTGTTGAATATACAAGAAGATTTAGATAGGCATTTTGAATAACGGATTGATGCTTCTTTATTCTATTCAAATTATTGGAAGAAGGTTCACATTTTAAGTGTAAGGAGCCATCCCAAGTTTCATACCAAATACCATTGGATTCCTGTTAGTTCTAAAATTTACAGTGGTAGTCATTATAATTAGGAAAAATTTAAAGGCATGTGCAGTGTATTTGGCATAATTCTAACACTTCTCTGAATGTTTTAACATTGCATCGTGAGTTTATGAATTTAAAGACTGCTGCTCTGCTGTGCATTAATGAGGTAGATACTGCTGATAAAATTACCATGGCCTTAGGTCAGTATTTCTATTTTGGTTATACTTCAAGTATGGCATATATAGTGTGATCATGCTAGCCCTTTTTGTCCTGGGAATACCTTTATTCCTGCCCAATGTGTGAAAGCTTGGCTTTAACAACATCAAAATGTTGGCAGCCAATGTACAAGGCTTGAAATGGAAAATGGACCCCCAGACAGAGTTACTAAATTAACAGGCTGGTAATCCAAGGATGGGTAAGATTCTGCACAGAGCCTTACTAACAGAAATGCATTGCTTTTGATAATGCGTATTCCATGATGGGTAAGGAAGGCATTCTTGGCAGAACAACCTAAAACATGCTTGTTGTTGTTCATAAAATAAAAAATGGGAAGAAGTGGAGAGCTTTTGGGTCTACTTGGCAAGAATCTAACATTAACCAAGGACAAGAAAGTGGTCTTCAGGCAGGAATCTGACATTTGGCTAGAACAAAGAAGTAATTTCAGGCAGGAATTTGAACCTTAGGTTAGAACAAAGAAGTAATTTCAGGCAGGATCTAAATATTAGGCTAGAACAAGGAAGTAGACTTCAGAAAAGAAAATGATTTTGGGCTAAGACAAAGAAGTAGGATGAGAAATTTTGGTCATCCTGATAAGCCCTTAGAAACAGTGATCACAAGAGTGTTCACGGAACTTTCTTTCCTGCCTTGCTTGCTCATTGACTATTTGTGTTTATTGTCTTGCTTGTTCCTTGACTATTGGCATCTATTGTATTGATAGTTCCTCAACCTAGAACTGACCTTAATACATGCATGTAATTAAAATGTTATGAAGGCAAAAAGGAAGAGGGGGATAGGATAGGCGTTTTCTAGGGAGGGGAAATGGGGAAAGGGGAAGACATTTGAAATTTAAATAAATAAAATATCCAGTAGAAAATAAAAAACAGAAAAATAAGAGGTGATAAGAAAAAGGTAGATTATTGTATCTCATTTTAGACTAAGACTGTATATTGATATAAGTTTAAGGTTATTTTGTTCAACTCTTTCTTAAAATATTGTACATATGCAATTCATTTAAAAATGTAATGTCAAGTTCTAGACTTAAGGAAACTATGATTGCAAACTCTTTAGGATAATTAGAAATGTTAGTAACCTATAAATAATTTTACTTCTACATTTCGTAGATACTAGTTTAATTGATTATGAAAATAAGTTTTAAAAAAATGAACAAAATATTCTCTGACAAACAATATTGTTTAGCATCTATTTTCTTTTTCAAGGTGGTAGCGAAAAGTTACAATGACTATCTCAACAAGCAGCATACAATTCTTTTATAAATATTCTAAAATGCTATACTAGGACCTTAAAAAGTTGAGATTTGGGAGATGCATAGGATTACTTCTCACTTGATGAATCTTTTTGTTTATTTTTTCTAAAAGGATTTAAACTTATATTATTTCATGCCTTCCCCTTCCCCTGTCTCCTCCTTTTGACTTCTGTGTCATATACAGAGTTTTCCCATGCTCCAACTATCCTCCTGATTTTGAAATCACATCAGAGACACTGGAGGGGGAGAAAATCCCAAGTTGTGCTTCAAAAGTCAGTAATGAGGCAACTTAGCCAGCAAAGATATTCATGGTAATTTTTTTCATCAATATGTCCTTAATATCTACTGGCTCTTGTAGGCATGGACTTATTTATAATCTCTCTGGTTCAATATTTGAAGATTCTGAAAATACATCTTCTTTTAACAAATAAAAAATCTTAAAAGTTAAAAGGATAATAAAAAAGAAAATTATGGCTTATTCTCACAGATTCAAGGCTTGTCAAATACTCAAAATAAACAAATTACAATCATATTTGTAGAATAAAGGGAAAACCATGTGATCACATAGAATACTACAGAAAAAACAGTTGACTAATTTCAGTACCAGATAACCATTAAATTATACAGATTATAATAGATATAAGGTTTGTCATTGTAATAAAGAATATATACAGTAAGATTATATAATACTTGAATCTATGATAACTGAATGAATGACTTCTCTTTAAAACTAGAAACATGATAGGTAAGTAATCTCACTTCAGGCTAACATAACACTAGAAGTACTAGTTATCATATGAAAGAAAGAAAAGCCATACAAATTTTAAGTAGATTAAATAGTAGAGGTCAGATTTCATAGATACCAGCACCACTAAACCCCAAACCTCAAAGGTCCAGACAGAAGGTTTACTCCAAGTTTGCAGCTATCCAGGGCATAAAATAAGAACATTTATTTCAAAAGGAGAAGAAGCACCATAAAGAAAAGAGAAGAAGGAAATAAAAAGAAAATGTAAAAGATGTATATGGAGAAGGGGGTCGGGGGACTCAACATCAGCAGTCCATTCCTTCTAGTTTGATAAAGTGAAAAGAAGACAGAAATAGAGAGATAGACAAAGATAGTTTTCTGTAAGAAAAACTGTGCCCCTTAACAAGTTGATTTTGCTTCAGTAAATGGCCATACCTCTAAAAGTGTATAGGCAGCATAAATTAGATCTTTTAAAAATCTGTCATAACATTGGATGGGTAAAATAATTATCTGTATAATAACAGCTCCTATAGACTCATATGCGAATACTTAGGTGGTGACATTGCGAAGTGTGACATTGTTGGAGGAAGTGTGTCACTGGGCATGGCTTTTGTGGTTTCAGATGCTCAAGCCAGGCCCAGTGTCACTCTCTTTTCCTATTGCCTGCTGATCCAGATGTAGAACTCTCAGCTTCCTGCCCAGCACCATGTCTGCCTATGTGAAGCCATGTTTCCTGCCCTGATGATAATGAATTAAACTTCTGAACTGTAAGCCAGCCCTAATTATAAGTTTTATTTTCTAAACATTGCTGTGTTCATGGTGTATCATCACAGCAGTACTAACCCCTAACTAAAACAGGTAGAGAATGCAGTGTATGGGAACAACCAATGGGTTTCTGAGTGGATGTAAAGACTGCTTCAGTAGATGCACTTTTATCAGGACCAAAACCCTATTACTAGACAGTTCACAGCACCTAAGGCAAACCTACTATTATTTTGCAAAATTCATAAAATATTTAAACAACTCTTAAGGATATAGATGATATCCATAGATCAATGAATTTCTTTTTTTCTCTTTAATTTCCTTTTTTATAGAATATTTTATTTAAATTTCAGATGCTATCCCTTTTCCCCATCCCCCCCACACAGAAACTCCCTATCCTATCCCTCCTCCTCCTACTTCTATGAGGATGTACCCCCACCTACTCACCTCCTTGCCCTTGAATTCCCCCACTTAACTCTCATTGTTGAAGATTCTTGCAGTAGTAAATGGTGATTAACACAGAGACCTACAACTTGAACATACACCGAATAGGAAACTGTAGAATGCTAAGCCCAAACAGGACATCTATATCACATCCTACCTATTAAGGCTCAAGGATAATAGGAATATTATGGCTTAGGATAATTGGGAAGTTGGGGCAGAGAGAATATAAGTGCAAAGGATTGATTACTTCAAGGAAACAGTGATTCTGGACATAGTAGGGCTGTTGTTCATATGAATTCCCAGTGATTGTGACAAAATACACAAGACTTGTGAAAACTCAAGTCAAACAAAATCCCAGATAGAACAGGGTAGGTGGACATAAATTCCTAACTCTAGCTGAGAGGCTATTGACATTTGATATCTACTGGGAAGTAAGAGTCAGTTTTCATTAAGATTGTTACCAGTGGTAAGTTGAACATATTCCAGGAAGACAGGAATGGTCAGCCAACACAAGAACACAAACTGAGCTTAAAAATGAAAATGAGAAAAAGAAGAAGAGGAGAGAGAGAGACAGAGAGGGAGAGAGAGAGAGAGAGAGAGAGAGAGAGAGAGAGAGAATATGAAGTTTAAAAATTTGAATAGAGAGTTGATACATCTGGAAGGGAAGAAGAGATGAATATGATTATAACAAATTTTATTACATTTTCAAAGGATTAACAAAATATAATTTCAACATATGGAAATTGCAATAAAAATTATTTTGAAACCTTAAGCTACAAGTCATTTTTGCAACCTTATTAACATTTCAAATTAAAATTATCATTTACAACCACTTAAAAATTAAATATTTAGGTCTAGGTTGAACAACATGTGTGCTTATCTAGTAAGTCAGATCTATAAATTGCTAATGGATGAAATAAAAGATATAGAGCAAAATACTAAAGATAATATTTTTCTCAGAATTTTGTATATATGCAAAGTTACCATCATAATATCAGCTGCATGCATCATATATACACACAAGAAGAATTCAATAATGATAGAGAAAAATCAAATAAGTGAGAACAGCTAAAACTACTTTGGAAACGAATAAATGAAAGGAATTACATTACCAGAGATTATAAACCAACATTAATCAAGTCAACATATAATTGACAAGTATAAATATATAAATAACTAAAAAATAACTAAAAATACATTATATATTCAACAGACATTTAGCAACATATTCAAAGCAATTGAGTAGAAAAAGTATATTCTTTTTTTAACAAATTATGTTAAAATAATATGATTTCTACAGGATGTTTTTTTTATGTTAGTCTTGCCCTAAATGTACTTTATAATAGGTATTTCAGATAGATTCAGTTCTAAATATAAAACATAAAAGCATAAAACCTTCAGAAGAAAGGCTGGAGTTATAGCTCAATGGTTGAACAATTGCCTAGCATGCAAGAGGCCCTAGGTTCAATCCCCACTATGAAAATAAAAAAGATATCACACAGAAGATCTTGGTAGTAACCTTGAGGTTACTGAAGAATTTTAAAACCTGAATCCAAAATTATGAATCACAAAAGGAATTATGGATAAATTTAACTTTATTAAAGCTAATAATACTTGATTGTCAAAGACATAGGAAAATAAAAGGACTTTGAAATCTGGGACAGATTGTCTGAAAATCACACACCAGCAAAGGACTTTCAATTTGAAAATTTTCTAAACTCAATACCAAGCCAAAAAGAATAAATTTTTATGAAGCAAACTATGTATAATCTAAATACACCCACTTCACCAAAAAGGATATATAATGGGCAAATAAAAACATGTTCAACATCATTATACTACAGGGAAATAAAAATTTGTTGAAATACAAAATTCCCTAATATCTCTCTGTAGCAGCATACTTATTCTTCTACAGTATATTTGCAGTGGAGCTGGGTGATTAGGCAGTAGAAGAGGAGGTGGAGCTGGGGGAGAAAGAGAAGAAGGGAAAGGAGGAAAAGAGGAAAGTGAGGAGAAGAAGGAGGACGAAAGTTGTCCTAGGTAGCAACTTCTATCAAAAGGTTACATATTGGGTAATAACTGTAATTGTGTGGGCGTCTTGATGATTGAGCATTTCTAAATATATAAATCCTTTAGATAACCATTAAGCTTTAAGAATCTCATTTCTACAGGGTACTGCAAGGATGGCAGATAGTATCCGGGGTTCAACCAAGCTTTGTGGATGCAGCATGGTGGATTAGCAAAGCCATTCACCATGCTGGCATCTCATGGGTGCCAGAGTCTGTGCATCTAGCTTTCTGGAGTCCCAGTCAGAGCCCAGGAGAAGTGGGAAAATGGTGGCTGCCCAGGAACCAGCCGGACCGGGCGTCATTTTCTAAATATCACCCCTACAATTCTGTAAAGCAACCTGGAAGATATTTTTATCAAATTAAATATATATTTAGTCATGTTTTCTAGTAGGAACCTTTGAGAATTCACTCTAAGAAATGCAAGCCTTTGTTTGCAATGAACACAAATGGGAAACAACACAAGTATTCTTTGATAAATGGCTAAAATCTTATATATGTAAAATCAACTCAGAACACAAAAAGTAACAATAACTATAAATGATAAATTGGACCTGGTTTAAGTATATTTTTGAGTGAAAAATAACAATCTCTAAAAGTTACGTTTAATTGCATTTATATGAAATTCTTAAAATTGTGATATCATAAATGAAGAAAACTCAGGGGTTTCCTGGGATAGTTAAATGAAAGTATAATTACAAGGACTGTAAAACTAGGCTATTTGAGGAGTTATTGGAGAAAAATGTACTCTAATTGTAATTTTGGTTATAAAAATCTATAGGTTTTTTTTTCAATAGCATTAAAATATCAGAATTTATATCATAAACAAGCAACAAAAACAAGAGACTGCACATTAAAACTGAGTAAAAATAGATTAGACTATAATTTTATAAACTTATTTTTTAGAATATGTTTTAATTGAAGTAGAATTACATCACTTTCCCTCTCCATTTTCCCCCAGCCCATCCCAATTTCCTCCCTCAAACCCTTTCTACTTCTTTCTCTTTTAAGCTGTTTCTTTTTTTCTTTTACTGTTATTCTTACATACATGTGTGTAAGTATATGCACAAGTATGTGTAAATGAAACCTAATTAGTTTATTTAGTGTTGTTTGCATATTTTTTACCACTCAGTATTAGATAACCAAGTAAAGTGATCATCTCTATGTAAGAATAGTTCTGCCTCTCACAGCAGATGTTAACTGCCTGTGATTCTTCATCTAGGGGTGGGACACCATGATATTTTCCCTATGCTGACATATCAAGTGATGTAGTCATAGTTCAGGTCTTGTTTAGGCAGACATAGTATTGAGATTTTTTGGGTGCCACTACCCTATCATATATAAAAGACAAAATTTTGTAATAAACTCCCTGGTCCTTTCATTTTCTGAAGTTATCTATGTAAATGTCTAGACTGATTCAAAAAGAAGTTTCTTTAATGGTAGGTAATCTTATCTTATACCCTTAATTTTAGTTTTAGTTTGGGGGTGTGTGTATTAGTGCAGTCGCTTGTAGAAGCCAGAAGAGAGCATTGGATACTCTGATGATGCAATTACAGGGGTTTGGGACCTGCTAACATGGATGCTAAAAACTGAACTCTAGTCCTCTGTAAGACCAGTATGTATTCTTCATCACTAAGGGATCTACCTAGCCCTTCTGGTATCTTTAGAAGCTGCACCAGAAAACCCTAAGAACTCTCTTCTACCATTTGTCATTTCTATGACTCTAAACTGATTTCAAAATATAAAGGGTTAAAAGGCTTCTGATTTTTAGACCCAATATCTAAAAACTGTAGAAGTCATCACTTCTATATTTTCATCAAATAGCAGTAAAATTGAAAATCAATTCCTTTTTTGAGACTGAGCAGAGGACTTGGGTTAACAAGGTCATAGGGCCAACTGCCACCCTGAAATCAGAAGAAACAGACACATTCAGTAAGATACAATGATTTGCTTCCCTGAAGCAGAAACTACTGGAAGCCATGGAGGCAGAACCAATTACTTTACTAGTAATATTGACAAAGTACTGTAGGATGAATGCAGACCAGTCTGAAATTGCAAAGCTCCTAGGAGTGGCAATTGCAGAGGGGGCCTCAGACTTCTGCAGGTATTTGGTCTCGGAAGGTCACCAGGTTCTTATAATGGGAATCTAAAATAAGTCCACTAGTGGTTCTGCCAAGAGGAAGGAGCATATTCTTTCTTGATCTCTCTCCTTAATGGGTTTACTCTCCAAGGTAACATAGAAACTTTATGTTGCAAAGAAGAATTACTTCCCTCTCAACTCCAGTGATTTTCATCTTTCCTGTCTCAATTAAGAAAAAAAATAAATAAAATAGTCCATAAAATATAGAATTACAAATCTTTTCATTGGAGATGATACAGGCACATGAGAAAGCAAAGGACTAAGATAGGTACTAGGATGATAATATTGTGATTGTAGCATTACCTAGAAACAGAAACACTAAAACACTAAAAGCTAATTGGGAAAAAGTCTACAGGACTTTTCCCAAGTTCACATCATAATATCATAGCCAAATGCCCGTACTATAAATCTGGGGTTACAGTTAATAGATCCGAAAAACAATGATGCTCTCAAAACCAATACAAGGAGATCCTAAAGCAAAGAGAGGAGACAAAATGAAAGATACCAACAAATTTAAAGGATTTTGCACTTAGTGCTGCCACAAACATTAAATATAGGCTGACTCCTAACCATGTTAATGTCAAGCCTCTTGATAACAGATCATTTCCCTTAGTATACAACACTAATACATGTATGGATTTCAATGAAGTATTACAAACAAATCTCAAAGCACAATCTAAAAGTATAAAGCAATCTTGAGAATTAGAGCCCAGACTCAGACTGATTTTAAAACAAGAAAGTTAACATTGATATAAACAATTTTTCTCTCTTTGTTTTCCCCACAGGATTTCACTGTGTTAGTTAATGATGAATCCTGTTTTACTCTCTAGCAGAAGGGAAGAGGATGCAGGATTGAAAGTTCACAAACTGTCTGGACTATGGAATGAATTCAAGAGAAGCCTAAACAATTGTGAGGTCTGTTATCAAAAGAAAAGTAAAAAGAGAGCAAGGGATGTAATTCTATCAATGATAAAGTACTTGCCTAGCATGCATAGGTCCTTAAGTTCAATCTCCAGTATACATTCCTATTTAAAAAAAATAATAAGACAAGGGAGATAGTTCACCTGGTTTAGGCACTTGCTTTCAAGCCTAAGATCTGGTTGAACCACTAGGACCTACATGATATATATAGCCATAGTCAAACATGGCACTCACATGATGGGTAGACAGACAGACAGATATGATAGATGTAATGAACATATAAATGCAATTTAAAATATAAGGAAACATAGACCACAAATTTAGAGACTATTTGCAAATTGTGTTGCTGATAATGAGAAGTAACTGCTAGTAGGTCATCAGGGTGCAAAAAGATAGTTCTGTCTCCTAATCTATATTTGTGAATGTGACATCTAGGGAATGTACCTTGGAAGATAAACATAATTACAGTTCTTTAAATAGGAGCACCTTGAGTTACAGTAAGCTCTAAACTGTTGTGAAAAGGGCAGACATGAAACAAAGAGACAGAAGAGAGTTAGGTAAAGGTGGGGCAGATTAGAGTTATTGTTTATAAGCAAAAGATGTCATTAATTGTTGAGTAGCCATTGGGAGGTTGAAGAAAGTTATGGATATCTGTTGCATTGAAGCCTCTGAAACAAACTGAGCCTTGTGATACCCTCATATTATACTTCTGACCTCCATATATGGCAGAAAACAAATTTCTTTTGTTGTAAGCTACCCAGTTTGTTACAGTTGCTGTGGGAAACAAACCTGCAAGGCTGTTTTTAAAATGAAGAAAATTGTACAAACAAATATTTCATAAAATGAAGAAAATTGTACAAACAAATATTTCATAAAAGAAGACATATGATGAGTTAGCATATGAATAGATGTGTAACATAATTTGACATTAGAAAAATCCATTACAACAACTATTTACCAGCCTACTCCAAATATAAAACACTATTGGTGAATATGCAACTGACTATTAAGACAAAGATAAAACTTAGATGCCTGATATCTTGTTAGTACATGTAGTTTCAGATTCCTAGAAGGTAACATCAGAGAATCTTGAGCTCTGGTCAGCTGTTGTACAGAGAAACCTGTTATAAGACCCACTTCACCAGCAAATCAGAAACAAAGGAATTAACAAATAAAGGAGAAAAAGGAAAGGCTATGGGAAAATCTACAAAATTTAAATGAGGTGAGGACTTCAGTTAATTGTGGTATTCTGATACATTTTCATTAGTTTATGACAATATGTTAGTTTAAGGGACTGATAATAAGATAAGGCAAATACTAAGAAACAAATGAGTGATGGACAGTAAGATGCCTCAGCAGGTAAAGTTGTTTGCTGCCAAGCTCCAGCAGCTAAATTCTATCCTCTGAATGAACCTACATGGTAGGAGAGAATCAACTCTCAAAATTTTTCTCTGCCCTCCATACCCATGACTTAATGCAAGGGCCCACATACATAAAAACAATAATTAATTCATTAATTCATTAATTAATGAGAAATTAAACATTTAAAGAAAAAACCATTGACCTCTTGTACTAGTCTTGGAGCTTTTCTCTAATTACAAAACTATTTTAATTAAGTTCATTTTCAAATAAAAGGCATTTATTCAGATGCAGCCTTGTTTTTACCAGTATGGTCTTTATTGCCTGCGTTTAACAGCTCCTTCTATTTCTGTCTATGGGAATTTAGTTCTGACATGGAAAGTTACTTCCTCTATTGCTCAGAGTCCTTCCTTTGATGAGTCAGAATAACTATTAATGGGAAGAGAGCATATGGATTCAGAATATACTAGATCTAATGATGCAAATATAAGAATACCAGAGCTGAAGTTGGCAGAGGGAATCTGGGCAATATTCTCTAATCTGTGGGAAATGGGGCCAATAAACTTCACCCCACAGTCTTTAATTTACATCTCAGTCATAGAAGAGTTCTATCTACTCATAGAGTAAAGCTTTTGCTACCCTGAGCCAGAAGCACCAGAAAATAGCTTCCTGGGACGTGCTATGAATCTTGATTAGGATCTTCCAGGTAGAAAAACAGGTTCAGGCACTGTTCTGACCACACTATTTTGAAGAAGTAATCACTGACAATTCTGTTTCTAAATTTGAACCTTAATCTGTCTCCTCCTTATGTTAAACTGAGACCATTGTCTTAATGGAAAACTATTCATTATCTCCCCTAATAGTGTCAACTCGCATCTCAGTGACCATAAAGGGGATAGGGGATGACACTGTCCAAAAGCCATACCTGATGATTCTAGAACTAACAGAAAGGCACTCTGTTCTGGTGTGGGTGGCATAGCAACTTCCTCATGTTCCTCAATTGGGCTGTTCTTTGTTTTTCAAGACAAAGATCTTTGCACTTATCTTGGTCCAGCCTGGGATCTTAATTTTTATCCCAGGTTGGTCTTGAAATTGCAAGAAACTTGACTAGGCCTCCCAGTTGGTGGGATTATAGGAGTATACCACTACTTGGCTTCTCCTGCTTAGTTTTGTGAGAGTTTATGATTCTTCCCTTTGTTGACTTGTAGCTGAAACTGGTCCAATGCCCTGTCCTCTGGGGAAAACATAATTAAAATTCACAGCAGATTATCCAAAAATGTTGGGAATATCCGATACCTGTTTAAATTGTTTAAGCTAACCAAGTCTTTACTCTTTCTGTCATACACAGTTTTTGGGCCCTGTGTATCAAAAATTATCCCAATTATTTTAACAGTGAATATTCCTACCTGTGGCAATTCTCTGTCCATCATAAAAAGAATGATTGGAAGTAATCTTACACCAATACTGTTTATTGTTCACATAGATCTCAAAACAGAGATATAGGACTAGGGATGACTTTGCACTATGCTTCAAAGAATCAAGGGATAATGTCTATAATCATCAAGACTTAAAACAAAGCAAACTAACAAACAAAATGTCAATACTAAATATTTTATTTGTAATTGGTGAAGTATAGAGCCCTCTAATTTTCCCTCCAATTTTCTACTGTTTATAGCTATAAGCTATTCCCTATTACATTGCATATGTTTTATTACTGTCAATCACTGTACTCCAAGCAAACAAATAAAAGAAGCATTAGTTTCAATATTGTAAACTACCATACAGAAGCAGTATTATTCAACAACAAGCATCAAGGAAGTTCACAATTTCTGTGTACTTGTGAGTATATACAACCCACTAGAGCATCAAAGAGATCAGATTCTCTGAAATTTCTTTACAAAAAATTAAAAAATAAAAAATAAACAAATAAATAAATAAAATAACATACTGACACATGGAAATAAGCTAAGCGTTATATGCTGGTGACTAAGGGAGGGTTTAAGATACATTTTTGGTATATTAGACATTCATGTTCATGGTTCTTTCATATGAGAATTTGACCACAAAAATCACCTCACTAAATTCAGAATACAAAGCATGATTAGATTAAATTAAATTAAATAATTTGGCTATTGTTCTTTAGGAATGATTATGGCTATTCATTATTTAGTCCTGGATGGCTCAAGCTCTTTGTGATCATATTGCCTCTGCCTCCCAAGTGCTGAGATTAGAGGAATGAGCCACCACACCCTGCTTGTTATTTTTTTTTAAACGGGCTAGGACCCTGTAAGATCTCACCTCTTCTCTTCTCTGTTTTTCTATGAATATATATATATATATATATATATATATATATATATATGTATTCTAAATACTTACTGTTATCAACCTTGGTCTTTCCAGACTTATTTTAGACTTTTATCTCTCTCATGGGCTCTGGAAGCCGTTCTAACTCCAGTGATGTTCCTGACCAATTGAAGAGTTTTTCTCTAGAATATTTTCTGAGACTGAGTTAATATTGCAAATTCTGTGTTTCTCAAAGAAAAAAGTGAAGTCTTACTCACATATTAGAATTGCAAAACATCCCACAAAGATATTCTGGTACATTAAAAATTACTGTACAAATGCTACTTTGTATAAATGATGCCATAATACATATATGATTCCTTTTGTAATTAAAAACCTCAAATTATATTAAAATAAATTTAATTTTAAAGATTTAATTTATTTTATATGTATGAGTGTTTATTTGCATGTATGTATGTCTACTACATGCATGCTTTGTGTCCATGGGAGTCAGAAAAGGGTGTCAGAGTCCCTAGAACTGAAATTATAGGTGGTTGTGAGCTGCCATACAGATGCTTAGAACTAAATCTAGGTCATCTGTAAGAACAGCAAGTGCTCTTAGCTATTGAGCTAACTCTTTAACTCCAAAGTTATAAAATTTTTGATTGCCATAATTAGTAAACAAAGAAATAGATAATGAAATTATAGTTAGACTACCATTTCATCCAAAATACTGAACAAATTAAAAACTAATTAAATAAAATTTCTGTCAGTTGAAGACACTCATATATATTATGTGACTTCAAATTGATACACCATTAGCCTAGGATTATTCCCATAATCCTGTGATCTCAGAGACTTGGGAGATTGAAGTAGGAGCATTGCTAGTTCAAGATTTTCAAAAGTTACAGAGTGAGTTCAAAGCCAGCCCTAACAACTTACAGAAAACTTATATTCAACTAAATCTGCCTAAACTAAAATTCAAAAAATTACAGAGTTGCAGATACAGTTCAATGGTAGAGAACTTGAAACAGGAAATCCTGTATGCAATATTCAGTATGGTGAAAATAAGAAGATAAAGCATCATTGAACATGTTTCATTAATATTCATAAAATTACAATCAAAATTAATTTTGATTGTAAATTAATATTAATATTCATAAAAATTTATACTGGCTTTATTAAACTCAAATTTAAATGATTTCTATCAGAAATTACGTTCAATAAATATTTCACTTCTACTCATCATAAAAATTTTAAAAATCAACTTATTTTTACATCAGAAAGAGACTAGCTAGATCAATTTATCAATTTATGACATATTCATAGTTTAGAATGCTATGAGGTGAATGAATCCACTTGTACACACACACACACACACACACACACACACACACTTTTCCTGCATTATTTTTATTAAGGAACAAGGGCAAGAGGAAGAAAAATATATCCATTACCCAAGTTGGTTAAAATGCACATGTTTTTCCTAGTAAGCAAAAATCCCAGCCTATATTTTAAAATAACATTTACAGTGTTTTAAATTGTGGTCACCCATAAGATACTGATTTATATACTTGGAAGTGGACTTTCATTAGACACTGAATATGTCAACACATTGATTTGGGATTTTGTAGCCTACATAATTGTGAAACATAAATTTCTGATTCTTGGAATGATTCTACCAAGTATCTTCTTTACCTTGTGAGGGTACAATGAGAAGATTGTAAAGTAGGAAGAGAAGTCTCACCATGAATCATGTCCATCTAATCTCAAATTGCCAACTTCCAGAATTGTGAGAAATATTTATTGTTTAAGAAAAGTGTACAGTGACTTAACAGACAATTGAACTAAGTTACTCATCAAGTCATTTTGGCAGTTCTAAGACTTTAATGTATTAGCATTTTAGATTAATATAAGCAGCAATGATTCTGGTGCATCTTTGCATTTCAAGTATCAACAGAAGCCTTCTAAAAAGTAATACTCATTTTTGATTAAGAAACAAATAAGACCCTGAGAAATGAACCTAAAATTTTGTGAATTAATTCTTCTTAATTTTTGAATAAAGTAAGTATAGCCATAAGTATAGACTGAACACTTAAGATTTTTGTTTACACTTCTTGATTAGTATTACAGTGCTGCATTCCCTCACATTAAAAAAAAAAAAAAAAAAAAAACTACCCACTTTCTTATCATGTTAAGTTTTCTAAATCATTAAATGTGATAAAATATTTTCTAATTTATTTTGCAGAATAAGTTAATAGAGTTAAATGACATTCACAGAAAAAATTTCACAATGCCATTAATAAACTTAAGCTCAAAGGGTATTTTAGGCTGATAAAGGGAATATTTTCTGAAACACATATAAGAACAAAGAACACAGTAGAAATACAATATTACAAATATGTTGTCTCTAGACTTTTCTTGACCTTCCACTACTAAAAAGGTAGACTTCTTAAAATGGTAAGGGAATGAAAGATTACTAATTTGGAGATGCAAGAAGACATAGCTGTTGGAATGTACATTGATTACTGCCGTGATTGAGCTGTGGTTTGGCCTTTCTCTCCCTCATCATTTAGCAGCTCTTCACACCATGGTGGAAAGTCACTAGGAATAATAATATACATCTTAGTTGAAATTTCAAGGCATTTAATCTTACTGGTTTAAACACTGTCTTGGGGATGAGCACAGAAAGATTCTGGAATGCTTCTCTTTGAGGAAACAAACAAAAATCAAAACAAAAACAAACAAGGAAAACACCCTCATATTCCTTCTCTCTTTGAGATCCCAAGAAATATTCCCACAAACCTAGATTGAGCTTTCTTAGAGATGACAGGAATGACAGATTGTAGAGGGAAGATTTCCCTTAGAATGCCCATAGAGGTCTTTTATTGGCTTCAAGTTAGAACCTCTCCACTTGATTACATGAGTTATTCTTAAACCAAGGGCTTCCTTGTATTAGTCTGGAATTGTAGAAGGTTAAGTACAGGACTTTCTGAGTGTTGTAGCTTTGCAAGTTTGAAAGTGTAGGTATATAATAGGCAGCAGAAATGAGTATTGTATCTTTTTGTTTTGGGGGGGGGGTGTTGGTTTTCCACATGTCCTTTTGTTTACATTTTTAAAAGAAATCATATAGTAGCACATTGGTTATATAGTGGTGATCAGAGTTGCCTTCCAAGAAATAATCTTCACTTCTATTTCTATTTTTTCTTCAGTAGCAGGATTTGATCTAAAAGCCTTCGGTATGCTAAGCAAGTGTTTACTACCCAACCTTCACCCCTGCAAAGCTATGTAACTCAGAAAGTCCTATACCTAAATTTCTACAATTTGAGACTGGTAGAAGGAAGATGCTCTTGGTTTAAGATTAATTCATGTAATCAAATGGAGAAGTTCTAACCTGGACTCGATTCAACCAGAGCTCCCAGGATCTAAACCTCCAGCCTGAGAACAGACAGGGGCAAGTTGTCCTCTGAGAGGCTCTAACCAGCAGCTGACTCAGACAGATACAGACATCCAGAGCCAAACAGTGGATGGAGCTTGAGGACTCTTATAGAAGAATAGGCAGAAGGATTGTGGGCCCTAAGGAGATAGGAACTGCACAGGAAGATCAACAGAATAAACCAACCTGAACCCTTGGAGCTCTCAGAGACTGAATCACCAACCGTGGAGCATACCTAGTCTACACAGATCTACTTCCATGGGCTGGACCTAGGCCTCCCTGCACATATGTTGTAAATGTGCAGCTTGGTTTTCATGTAGGTCTCAAACATCTGGAGTGGGGGCTATCCCAAAACATGCAGCCTGTATATGGAGTATGGTCTTCTAGCTGGGTGCCTCATCTGGCCTCAATGGGAGAGGAAGCACCTAGCCTCTCAGAGACTTAAAGTGGCAGGGTGGGGGATACAGGAGGAGGGGGTACTCAGAAAGCAAGAGATGGGGAAGGATTGTGGGAGGGGGTGACTGGGACGGGTTATAAAGTGAATAAGCAAAAAAATAAAATTAAAAAAGGAAAAAAAAAAAGACCTCTACCAGCCTTCTATTGGAATTCTTCCCTTTATCTTTGAGCTACAGCACCAAACCTTCACATTTATTTTCCTTTACTTTTACCTTTGAGGCAAAGTCTAAATTGCTCAAACTATCCTTTAACTTCCTGCTTAATAGAGACAGACTTCAAACATATAATTGGCTAGGCTCAACCTTCAGAATCTCTGGCACTACAGATGGTTATTGACACATTCTGCTCACCTTTAAGCAATCCAAATGCAGTGAGAACTTATCTTAGTAAATGGAAAGATAAAATAAATACAATTAAAACATAAAAAATGGAGAGATATGTATTAACTGTAGCAAGCAACAAGGAGAAGGGAATCATTTCCAAAGCAGTGCTCTTCTGGAGCCAAGAAGACTTACAGATATTCATATAGGGTAGGCCAATTTTTAAAGCTGCTCATTTTAGGAGTACATTTATGAGCATCCTCAACTTGTAACACAGTGTTATAGGGAAAAATAAACATGAGTATTATTAAAATATAATAGCATAGGAATTTGTTTCTGAGGGTACTTACTTTGTTTAGTTGTTAACATATCTGTTTAAAAATTGAAATTCTATTTTCTACAGCAAAAATGCCATCACCCATGCCAATGACCTTCCTCTCATTAAGCTTTGCAAGGGAAATTAGGAGACAATACATATTGCGAGTTGAACAAGTACTAATAGCAGGGGCAGAAATCCATGAAAGGAAAATTCTCTTCTGTTGCCTGTGGGTGATTCCCTTGACTCTGAGAAAAGCCTGTGACCTAATCATGCCTGGCTCGATGTCAAGCATTCAGTTCCCTGAAATGTCAGAAGGAAATTTTGATAGAAAACCACTACCAATCACTCCAAAAATTCCTGAGCCTGTCAGGCTAAACAAAGTAGTTTAAAGTCCTATGTTATCAGATGGTCTATATTCAGACTCAAGAATCACAAGATACTCCATTTCTAACTACAGATTTCTTTCTGGGTTTTCCATTAAAAGTTTAATCTTTTAGTTCTGGCTAGGTCCTCTGGGAAGATGACCACTGGTCAATACTCTCAAAGTCTCATTGTAGCCAACACCCACTTGAGTTTAAAATTGAGTTACACTAAAGAGCTAGCAGTTTCCCAATGCTCTAATGCTTGAAGCCTACTTGCTTCAAGACTATACTAGAAACTTTCCACTCAATTACTCTCTCCCCACATGCTACAACTTTCTTTACATTTGTTCTTTTAGTCTTAGCCTATTTCTTACTATATCCCTTATATTTTATCTTAGGCTTTGAAATTCAATAAGAATAAATAGATCTTGGTCATTATGACATTCCTTTTATAAACACACAAATTCTAAATGAATAGATGCTCAGTAAATGAATAATTAATAATCAAGTGAACCTTGTACCACCAGGCCCAGAAGGGCCTTCTGAAAGCCATGTTCTGGTCATGCCCAAAGAATAAACATTTACCCTAAAAAAAAAAAAAAAAAAATCAAGTGAACCAGAGGTCTAATTGATAATAGTGTATTTTCCTATTTTTATTGGATATTTTATGTATTTACATTTCAAATGTTATCCCTTTTCCAAGCTTCCCCTCCAGAAATCCCCCTCCTCCTACTTCTATGAGGGAGCTCCTCTATGCAATCTAATTCATATCTATTGATATGAATAAAAGAATTAGAGAATGGCAAAGAAGATAGAGGAAGAGATGAATAAGGAAAGAAGCAAAGTTTTAACTCTTTTTACTTTTGGAGGAATGCAGAGCCTCTCCACATAGCTCAGGCTACCCTGGAATACACTGTGTAACCCAGGCAGGCCTCATATCTGTGATCCTCCTGTTCTAACCGCCCATGTACTAAAAAATACAGGTAAATGCTATATTGCCAAATTTTCTGTTTGTTTCATGATTCTGTGACACTGAATTCTTTCACATTTCCAAGGAAATGCCTGATTAATTATCCTAGTATCGTGTTCTAAATAATAGTTGGAAGGAGAGTTTTCCATGCAAAATAATATAAATTTAATCTTAAATCTCATACACAAAAGAGAACAGTGAATTAATTAACCAAGATTCTGAAACTACCTCTAACCTAATAAATGATATATCTTAAAAATATTAAAAATACCAAATAAAATATAAATATTAAGCATGTTGTAATGTCTTCAGCCCCACATTGCCCTTCTACTGCTTTAAAGATGGGGTTTAATTTTTTTAAATTTAAAGTGAAGAATAAGACTCAGATTTTACTGCGTGGTAAGTGAAGCTCCTGGGCATGACCCTGGGACACTCATGTACTATACTAGCGATGTAAGTCCTACTTTCAGATCTGTCCCATACTTATTTTTCTCCCATCAGAATTGGGATGTGATAGTAAAAATGTCATGGCTCTTTGTCAAAAACTAAAACTTTTATCTTAGGAGATTCAGTGTAGGTTTTTAAGTCTCACAGAAATTTATATAGTGGGAGATCATTGAAGATATCTCAGTATTTAAAAAAAAAAAAACCAAAATCTTTAGTGATACCCTTCCTAAGATCAAGCAACATCATATTTATGCCTTTACATATTTGCTCTTCAGTGGTATATGAAGATTACACTCATGATAGTCATCAGTAGGCCAATGTTAATTATACCTCTTTAGTCATTCACTCTTGTATCAGGGCTTAGTCCTAACTTATTGACATAATATAACTGTCCGTTTGGATCCACTTCCTCCAGGTAGTTGAGGCTTTCTCCAGGATCTTATTAAAGTGGTAAAGTGTTTTCTTTTTAATTCTGGTTACATTTCTCAGCATTTCTGCTTACATATTTGTATAAGTAATATACAAGCATCACTACATATTAATCTATATGGATTATTGAGACATTCTCAGTGGTTTCAAGATTGTGGTGGTTTAAATAAAAATGGCTTCCATAGGCCCATAAGGAGTGACACGATTAGAAGTGTGGCCTTTTGGAGTACATGTGGCTTTGTTGAAGGAAGTGTGCCACTGAAGGCAAGTTTTGAAGTTTTGGATGCTAAATCCTACCAATGTATTTACGTCTCTTCCTGCTGCCTCTAAATCTACATGGAGAGCTCTCAAATCCCTCTCCATCATATCACCCTGCATGCCACAATGTATCCCACCATAATGATAATGGACTAAACCTCTGAACCATAAGCCAGTCTTAATTAAATGTTTTTCTTTGTGAGTTGTGTAGTCATTGTGTTTCTTTACAGGGATAGAAACCCTAACCAAGACAATGGTCTTGTGGACATATTGTCTTTCCCTTCAATTTCTTTTCTAAACCTTCAGTCGATATGGCATATAAAACAACTATAGGCATAGTAGTAGTAGATAGAATCATTCTTGAATGTTGGAGATTCTTGTATGTTTTAGAAATTGGACCATGTCAACTACCCTTGAAATAAGCAGAGAAGAAGGAGGAAGAACACACAAGTGGTATGAGCACTTACGAGAACTTCAAGCTCTCTGACTGTCTGAAAGCAGTTTTCCTAAGCATGACATTTACTCATCTGACTTTAAGGTATAGCAACTCAGTTCTGGTACAACAGTCAAAGAAATAAATGATCCAGCAATCTGTAGGAAAGAAGATTGGGAAGATTAACTGCTCATTTATTGGGATAGAGAGATGGTTCTCCATTTATACAAGAAATGCTTGTTTTTTGAATGGCTCTTCTGCAAGCAAAATTGTGGTTCCTATTCAAAAAATTCACAAGGCCTTTAGCCTCTGACCTGCCTTCCCTTACTAGTTTACCAGTGATATAGGCAAAAGATTAAAAAACCGAGACAATATCCACAATAAATGGCCTGTGGTATAGGTTGCTAATTATCAGGGCAATAATAAGGTTTCTGAGGCCAAGCAAGACCCGGAATGTCTAGACTTTGTGGTAGCCCATTTAACCTTGGTCAAGAGTGTGTCAATTTTGTGTTCAGTCATGCCATCATCTTAATTTCAAATAGGTTGTAGAATCCCTATAATTCATTACTTCCATGCTACCCTCTTATTTCAATGTCCCTTTTCCCCTTGTAACCTGGAGAAGAACCTTAAAGGAAACTATGTTTTCTTCCTCAATAGACCCAGGAGGAAAGAAAGAAAGCATTCCAAGAGGCTCTTTGTATCTTGTGGTAATTCAGGTTCCCATTCTCTACTCAGGTTCTTACCTGGCATCTGATAGGGCCTCCAACTTCAATTGACCTAAGATTTTAAACTGTAATGAGAGAACCTCATTTCTGAAATTACAAAAAAGGAATGTAAAGATATTCTACAAATCTACCTCACTATTCCTTGGGGTTCACACCATAAGAGAGGGTTTGCCTTCTCCTTTTGAACTCTGTAGCTTGTTATTCGGAACTACTATTATGGCCTATGATCAATGTTTGGCATTTTGTTCCTTATCTTCTTCATTTCTCATGAGAACAATTGGTATACTTAAACAAGTGGTGACAGCCATGAGCTTTTAGGGAGTCTATGGGGCCTTTTCACTTTGGGATGTTCACATTAGTTTATATTATAGCCGAGAAATAGAAACACTGATTATCAAAATCCTTGATTCCATCTAACTACTGCCCAACCTAAGCCCTCTCTGGCTGACAGCTTGGGCAGAACTCCATATGAGCCTGTATTTATTGGGGTATATAAATGGTTCTCTGCTGTCTCAATATCTTTACCTTTACTTTTAATAGGGCTTGCAATTCTATCACCTCTAGATTTGAGGTATCCACTTGATTGAACAACATCCCCTCCTTGAATTTTCAAATAGGGAAGCCACACAGTGATAGAAGAGACACTGTGCTCGCCATCTACTTTAAAAGGTAAAGCAGGATACTGGACTATAACTTATTTATTTTTGTTGGGTTTACACTTGATTTCACTATTTCAATATTATTTGCTTTGTGAAGGAGCTTATTGTGGTTCTGAATTTTTTTAAACATAACTCAAAAAGTATTGCTTGTTTGAAGGCTCTATAGAATTCTTGTATAAGTATATCTGACCCTTGGTATTTTGCTTGTTTGTTTCTTTTCATTTATTCTGTTTGAATGCTTTTTAAATTTTTTTGATTTGCTGAAAAAAAAAAAGTATAGATGAACATGCATGGACTTTGTTATATGGGTTCTGTAGATCAAATTCAGGTCCTTACACACTTTATTGAATGAGCCATCTCTTTATTCACCTTTTTTTTTCAACTAAAGCATTTAAGTGCAACTAATATAATTAAAAGTAACTGAGTGTTATACACCATATGAAATAAATGGTGTCAAAACTATGAAATCTGAAAGAACATATACCTAATGTTCAATTATATGCAAATAAACTTTGATATGTATTGATGGTGGGTCTCTTATTTCAGATGACTCATATCTCCAAGCTATGTAAAACACATGGCTCCATATTCCATGTTGGCTACTTAATGGAATAGAAATCATGATGTTCTCATGCACCTAGGTCTGAAAGCAAGGTCATATTGCTGCTCTCATTTTCAGTGTCAAGGGTTGTACTATGTCCTTTTCTAAGTATAGCTATGATAGGTAATATAGTCTCCAAATAAAGAAAAGATGGAGAACAGACACAAGTGGAGAAGAGATTATAGTTCCACAACTTAATTGGTACCTTGTAAGCACTCAAAACCCAGTGTTATAATTTGTTAAGACAATTGTCAGAAATGGAGTCATCTGAAAATTCTGAGGGATTTTAAGAATCCAAAAAAGGAAGACAAGTGTCTTGTGACCTCAATTTCTTCGAAACATGTAATTGTTCTTTGAATGTGTTTTTATGCTCTGCCAAGGTGTAGTGGATAGAAGTAAGCTTACTTCAGCTCTTGTTATTCATGTGCCTGTATAGAAAAACATGGTTTGTCATTTGTGGCTTCTCCTTGTGATTGAATACTTTATTCATGTGATTGTGACTCTTCTTAACTCTCAGAGTCTTAATTTCCTGATGTTCTGAATAAAGATGCATGAGACTTCAGTCTGCCCCATGTTTAGACTCCACTCTTCCAGGTTCACACTACCAACTATAGCAGTAAATATTTTTTTTTTCCTTGGAGAAGTTTCTGAAAGTATCAAATGCCCTTGCTATTCAACAGCATTTTGCAGTTCCTTTATATATCAGATATTTTTAAATGTAGGATGATATCATTTGAATAATTGGCCCTGGATTCTCAGCAGGGTGGATTCACCCTTCTGTATTCAATGGTGCCATTTTGTACAAACCTTTCCAATAACCTCTATAATCTCAAAAGACAAAAGTTTCTTTTCTTGCTTGGTCAAAATCATATCTTGTGATTCTTTGCTATTGACTTTCTGGTGAACACATCTGAGGTACTTGTGATAATATGCTTAAGCACAGTAAAATAGTCAGAAATTTTCCCTGGCACAGAAAAAGACAAAAGTCATGAAAATTATGGTGAATTATTATTTTTTTAATCAATTCTTACACGACTGCCAGGGAGACATTCTCTATCACTGTGGCTCTTCTATAAACTAAATAATTTCTCCACAAATATTCCAATATTATTATATTTGGACCCCATTAATGTGCTGGTTAGGTTTTTTTAAAATTTGACATAAGCTTTGGTCATCTTGGAATAAATAACCTTAATTGAGAAAACATCTTCATCAAATTATCTTTAGGTAAGTCTTTGGGGTTTTTTTTTTATTAATATTCAGTGTGAGATAGCATAGCTCACTGTGGGTAGTGACATCCTTGAGCACGTTGTCTTGGGACATATAAGAAAGCAAACTGAGCTCCTCATGGTGAGAAATTAAGTAAAAAGTATTCGTCTACGGTCTCTGTTTCATCTCCTGTCTCCAGGTTCTTGTCTTGAATTACTACGGTGAATTGTTTTCATTGCAGACTGCTATTTAGACCTCTACATAAAATAAACCCGCTTCTTTCCAATTTTGTGGGGTCAGTGTTTTATCACAACAATATAATAGCACACTACAACTGAAATTATATTGTCAAATTTATTTACATTTGCAAATATATCTAAAATTACAGTACTTACCTTAAAAATAGATACATAGTATAGGGTTGTCTGCATCTGTCCAGCATAATTGAATGACTCCTTCCAAAGAGAGAAAGATTTTCTTTGTGAGAAACAGTAGATACTCTAAGCATGTTCAATATAACGTGCAGTTTCTGAACAAAAAATAGAAATTTGCATGCAGGATTGCAGAGACCTCAAGGAACAATGGCACCTCTCAATTCTCCTACTTTATTTTGTCCCATTAAATATTTAAGGCTGGGTTGGAGCTCACCATATACCCTGAGGTGGTTTCAAACTCATGGCCATCCTCTTGCCTCAGCATTCTTAATTCTGGGGTTATATTCATGAACTACCATGCCTAGATTCACTCTTCTTAAACCATCATTGAACTAGATTTCTCAAAGGACTAGATTCCAAGTGCAAACTAAATAAGCCTGAATTTGTTTATTTCCTGTGTTTCTCAATAAAAAGATACACACTGAATTCTTCATATGATCTTGTGAGATAGATAGATAGATAGATAGATAGATAGATAGATAGATAGATAGTTTGGGTTTAATATATGTTTCTTTTAAACATTGGAATAGAAATCTGTTATATCCTGTTTAAAAGATACTAAAGATTTGATTTTTTATTGCAGTTTCCTATATCTCTACAATGTGTTTTGATCAGTCAGCTCCCATTGCCTTCTTTATCCTCTTTTGTCCCAATTATATTCACCTTTCTTTCTAACCACATCTGAAGTTTTCTAAAACCTCTATAACTTACGTTTCCATGTCTTTAAGGATCCAATAAAAACAGTGCCAATTTTGACTCTACTCATAAGTCAGTGGGTTGAAAAGATAGTGGGAAAAAAAGGAACGCATTAGAACAGTAAAATATTCAATATTATGGCTAAACCAATTACTTTGTATGCTAACTTTTTAAATTTTATTCAGTTTTTGAAACAGGGTATATTCCCCTAGCCTAGAACTCATCCTGCTATGTAGATCCAGTTTAACCTTGGCATTCCCAAATATCTACCTCCAGAATGATAGGATTAAAGACTTTTAGGTCCAGCTAAAAATGTCGTCTTTTTCATTGAAAATAATTGTTTCCAAATAATATATTTTGATCATGGTTTCACTCCTTCATCTCCTCTGAGATCTCCCTCACCTCCCTACTCATCCAACTCCATACATTATGCCTTATTTCTCTCATTATAGAAAACAAGCAGGCAAAGAAAAACATAAACATGCCACAATTTTAAAACAAAGAAATGAGAAAGCACTAGAAATGCACACACACACACACACACACACACACACACACACACATGCTTGCACACCATAAAAACAGAAAGCCTTACAAGCAAATATACAAGGAAAAGAGCAGCCTTCTACGTAAACTTCACTTCTTTTCATTTGTTCACTTTCATTCAAAATCTATTCATCATTTAAGAGGTTGATAAAGATATATTCAAGACTACTTAAGAAACTTTCCTTTTAGTGAAATGTGCTCTGTCTTCCTCAGGTCAGAGAAAACACTGCCAGCTTAGCAATTTCTAAGAATAACAGCTATCAAACAGTAATCTCAAAACTCCCTAGAACCAGTGTTTGTAAAATACATAGTTTTATACATTATGTTCAACTGTATGGGAGAAAGGACAGTGAAAAAAATGCAGGGTCTTTTTCATAGGAAGCAGATGCATTTTTCAGTTTCGATGTAAGAACTCTTACATACACACACCAGAAAGCAACTGCTAAAAAACTCTTTACTTTTTTCAAGATTTCATTGCAACAAAATATACTTAGTATGAAATTTGACATTTTGAAATTTTAATAATTTTAAGGGCACAGTTTTTAAAGGACTTTTACTTTGCATTTTTATTTTTTATACTATATTGTGATTCTAGTTTCTCCTCCACTATTTACTGCCAAATCTCTTTACCTCCCCTCCTATCCAAAAAGCAGTTTCTATTCTAGACATTTGTTTATGCTGATGTTTTGTTATTTCTGGACACACCAATTTTAGGGGCTTGTCTCTGATTACTACCTTAACAATCTAATGTGACCCACTCTACCCAGCTTTACTTATAATTGAGTCATATTGAAGGACTTACAGTTTTCCCCAACCCAAACCTGCTTCCCTCAGGGCATTGGATCTGACTGTTTCCATCTCAATTCCTTGCCTATTTTTAACACCTTTATATTTTAGGATATGTCCCATTTTCTTTTTTTTACTGTTACCTTTTCATAGACTCTAAACTTCAGTGGGCATAGATGAGTCTTGCTTATTCCCCTTATATTCATGATAGATGCTAGCACAGAGTCTTCCAAATATCCAGGGACAAACTACTATTGGCAAAATAAATGAAACACTGTTCAGAAAATTCAAGTGTATTGATATATTAACTAGATGACCCTGAGCAAGAAGATTATGTCTGAGTTATATTAATATTTCAGTTTTACAGAACACACTAAAATTTAGTGAAATGAATACAAGAAATTATTATCTTTGGATTTTCTTCTCTTTCTCAAATACCTTAACTATTTTGTTGCTTGGTTCTTTTGCATTTTCAATGCACCGGCTAATCTACTTATGCATGATATCACTAAATATGAGAATCTCCAAATTTACTGTATGAGATATTAAAACTCTCTTGTACATCATAAACATCAATAAATGATTAGCTTATATGACATATATGCTTGTCTTCTGAAGTCACATAGAACACCTGTCAAAGAAAATATAATTAAATATCCATTTTATAACAGAACAGAAACACACACTATACACTATGCTGCTGTGCCCAACCACATCCCTTCCTACACTAAACACAACACTGATTTCTCTTTACAAAATAGTAGAAAAGTACTTTTCTGTCTTTGTTTGTGGCAAGAAGGAGTGCTAGGCAAGACCCTGGTAATTGACATTGGTCTTGGCTCCACTCTGAGCCTTGGCTGCTACTTTTTCCTGGGCTCACCCTCCATCATCTTTCAGAGCCTCTTCCTACCAGGGAATAAAGAAAATAGGAAAATAAAAAATTCCAGGACATTCAGTTTACTGGTTCAGCACAGACTTTTAGGCCCCATGGGAACTGATACTACAAAGGATCACTGTCAAACACCTGAGGATATTCCTGATCCTTTTGTTTCATAAAATCACTGGTGAGGAACATCTTGGTATCTCTAAAACAAAGTTATTTCATGTCTGGGTTACTTCACTCAGGGTGACATTATCTAGTTCCATCCATTTGCCTGTGACTTTCAGGAAGTCATTGGTTTTTTTTTTGTTTGTTTGTTTTTTTGTCTTTTGTTTGTTTGGTTTTTTGTTTTTGTTTTATTTTTATTTTCTGTTTTTTCTTCTCTTTATTCAGACAATTCTTTTGTTTTTTCTTTTTTAATTGGATATTTTCTTTATTTGCATTTCAAATGATATCTCCTTTCTTGGTTGCCTCACCTCCCCCAAATTCCCTATCCCATCCCTCCACCCCCTGCTTTTATGAGGGTGCTTCCCCACCCATCCTCCCACTCCCACCCCCTGCCCTGGCATTCACCTGCACTGGGCATCGAACCCTCACAGGACCAAGGGCTGCTCCTCCCCCTGATATTCAACAAGGCCATCCTCTGCCGCATATGCTGTCTGAGACATGGGTCCTTCCATGTGTACTCTTTGGTTGGTGGTCCAGTCCTCAGGATCACCAGGTATCTGGCCAGTTTACAATATTGCTCCACCCACGGGTCTGCAAATCCCCTCAGCTCCTTCAGTTCCTTCTCCAACACCTCCATCAGGGGACTCAGTGCTCTGTCCAATGGTTGGCTGCAAGCATCCACCTCTGTATTTGTCAGGCTCTGGCAGAGCCTCTCAGGAGACAGCACCTTCAGTAAGCACTTTCCAGCATCCTCAATGGCATCCAGGTTCGGCGAGTATATATGGAATGGATCATCAGGTAGGGCAGTCTCTGGATGGCCTTCCCTTCAGTTTCTGCTCCACACTTTGTCTCTGTATTTCTTCCTGTGAGTATTTTGTTCCCCATTCTAAGAAGCACTGAAGCATCCACACTTTGGGTTTCCTTCTTGAGCTTTATGTGGTCCATGAATTATATCTTGGGTATTCCAAACTTTTGGGCTAATATCCATTTGTCAGTAAGTACATACCATGTGTGTTCTTTTGTGTCTGGGTTACCTCACTCAGGATGATATTTTCTTGTTCCATCCATTTGCCTGCGTATTTCATGAAGTCATTGATTTTAATAGATGAGTAGTATTCAATTGTGAAAATGTACCATATTTTCTGTATCCATTCCTCTGTTGAGGGACATCTGGGTTCTTTCCAGCTTCTGGCTATTATAAACATGGCTGCTGTGAACATAGTGGAGTATGTGTCCTTATTCCACATTGGAGCATCTTCTGGGTATATGCACAGGAGTGGTAGAGCTGGGTCCTCAGTTAGTATTACGTCCAATTTTCTGAGGAACCCGCAGACTGCTTTCCAGAGTGGGTGTACCAGCTTGTAATCCCACCAGCAATAGAGGAGTGTTCCTCCTCTCCACATCCTCACCAACATTTGTTGTCACTTGAGTTTTTGAACTTAACCATTCTGACTGGTATGACATGGAATCTCGGGGTTGTTTTGATTTGTATTTCCCTGATGACTAAGGATGTTGAACATTTTTTTATTTTTAAGTGATTCTCAGCCATTCGAGTTTCCTCAGTTTACAATTCTTTGTTTAGCTCTGTTCCCCATTTTTTAATAGAGTTACTTGGTTCTCTAGAGTCTAACTTCTTGATTTCTTTGTATATATTGGATATTAGCTCTCTATCAGATGTAAGATTGGTAAAGATCTTTTCCCAATATGTTGATTCCCATTTTGTCCTATTGACAGTGTCCTTTACCTTACAGAAGCTTTGCAATTTTTTGAGGTTCCATTTGTCAATTCTTGATCTTAGAGCATAAACCATTGGTGTTCTGTTCATGAACTTTTCCCCTGTGCCCATGTGTTCAAGGCTCATTTTTTTTTTAAATAGGTGACTAGTACTCCATTGTGTAAATGTACCACATTTTCTGTATCCATTATTCTATTGAGCTACATCTGGGTTGTTTCCAGCTTATGGTTATTATAAATAAGGATGCTATAAACAAAGTGGAACATGTGTCCTTGTTATATGTTGGAACATCTTTTGGGTATATGCCCAGTAGTGATATAGCTGTGTTTTTAGGTAGAACTATTTCCAATTTTCTCAGGAACTGACAGATTGATTTCAAAAGAGGATTTATGTACTCAATGATAAGTAGATATTAGCTCAAAAGCTCACAATGCCCATGATACAACCCACAGACCATAGGGAACTCAAGAGGGAAAAAGATCAGGGTGTGGATGTTTCAGTCCTTTATTGAGTTGGGGGGTGGGGTGGGGGGAAAGAGGATCTCAGGAGGTGGAGGGAGTGGGTACCTGGGAGGAAGAGAGGACTTGGAGGAAAAAGTGGGTAATATCAGGTACTGGAGGGGATGGTATAAAGATTCAGAGGGTCAGGAAATTGAATAAAAATATAAAGCAGTAGAGGATGAGGAACTGGAGGTAGGCACCAGAGGTTCCTAGATGCCAAGGAAGCAAGAGGCTCCCAGGACCCAACAGGGATAACTTTAGCTGAAATGCACCCAGTGAAGGGGAGATAGAACTGGTAGAGGCCACCTCCAGTAGATAGGCACATCGCCCGGCAGAAGGATGGGACCACATACGTATCTCAAAGTTTTTAACCCAGAGATGTTTATGTCCAAAGCAAAGACAGTGACAAAAAATGAAACAGAGACTGAAGGAAGGGGCATCCCTGGACCACTGCACCTGGGGATCCATCCTGCCTGCAGACACCAAACCCTGACACTATTGTTGTTGCCATGAGGCACTTGCTGATAGGAAGCTGGTGTGGCTGTTCTTTGGGAGGTTCTGTCTGCAACTGACCAATACAGACGTGAATGCTTGGAGTCAACCATCAGACTGAGCTAGGGGATCCTGCTTGGGGAGCTGGCTGAAGAACTGGAGGAGCAGAGGTGAATTACAACCCCATAGGAAGAGCAATGTTGGCTGGCCAGACCTTACAGTGCTCCCAGGGACTAGGACACCAACAAAGGAGTGTTCAGGGAGGGATCCATGGCTCCAGATACACATGTAGCAGAGGATGGCCTTGTCTGACATAAATGGAAGGGGAGGCCCTTGGTCCTGTGGACATTTGATGCTCCAGTGTAGGAGAATGTTGGAACAGTGGGGCGGGAGAGGATAGGTGGGAGGGGGAGTACATTCATAAAGGCAAAGTAGAGGTGGATAGGGCAAATGTGGGAGGGAAGATCTGTGGAGGGATACCTGGACATGTAATATCATTTGAGATGTAAATGAATAGAATGATTAACTAAAAAAAAAAAAAAAAGAAGAAAAGAAAAAAGTGCTTTCTATCATATACCCACATCATAAGCAGCACTTCTAATACTTATTTCTCTATGGCAGAATTACCCTTTTCTAATATCACACCCAGGAGAGTCATCAGCATGCAAGTCACAGGTATATCTCTTCTATGATTCACATTTTTTATCATACTCTAGATATGTCAAGGCCAGAGACAAACTCTAAATGGTCATAAAGCTTTCTTCATGTTCTTAGGGAAATGATTCTCGAATATTTGGATTGCATTTTCTTTATTTCTGCCTATGCAATGTACTCTGTAACTTGATACTTGTATAGCAGGTAATTCACTAACAAAGTAACCTTCCCAAACAAAGTAAATACTTCCAGTGCTCAGTGTGAAACTCTGATGCATTTAGGATTTCCTCTGTGGTTCTCTGTCCCTTCATTGGCACATGTATAGCAACAGCCAAGGTATCTGGCTCTCTTCAGGGTCCTGTTGTTTGTGGAATGCTTACACATCAGATCCCCCTTGGAGGGCATCTTTGTTTTCAGGACTTATGGAACAATGAACATTTTCTTTTGTTTCAGTACTTTCTTTGGTTCTTCTCAAGTCTGGCAGCATTTTCCACAGGCAGGAAGCATACTTTTCTGTCTCTGCTGCATGATGATCTGATGGAAGACAGTAGCCATGACTGTAGAAGAGAAGTCAAGTGGTTCAGGGACTTAGAGGAATGAGGCTTTATCCAGATCTGTCCCTATATGTTTCCTTGAAGGCACTGCTCCGGGAATGTTTTACAATACTCTTCTCTGATGACTCAACTAACGTAGCTACAAGAATATGTTACCTGTGTCATTCTGGGCCTTAGTACCTAACAGATCTAAACCCCGTGGAGCCTACTCCAATCTGGGATAAAGCATATTTTACTGATTTTACATTTGGGACAATTGCTTTGCCTGGTATTACTGCTTAGCTGCATTTAGGATAAATCACCCTCCTTGTCTCCTTGGATGGAGAACTGAGAGGAAACTCAATTTAACTACATCTGTGTAACAATGATCTTGAAGGCCATAGGACAGATTTATGAGACCTTCTACCCTCAGGGTAAAATATTAGACTATAGTCGGAAGCTTTATATTTGCTTTTGCTTCCTTCCTTCCTTCCTTCCTTCCTTCCTTCCTTCCTTCCTTCCTTTCTTTCTTTCTTTCTTTCTTTCTTTCTTTCTTTCTTTCTTTTATTGAGACACAGTTTCTAAAATCAAACTTACTGTTTGGCCCAGGAAGACTTTAAACTCTTGAAACCCCTGTGTCTATCATCCAAGAGCTGGGACTGTAGGCACAAACTACCATGCCCAATTAACTCTCTTTTTTGAATTTTTCTTTTCTTTCCTACTTCTCTTCCTTTTTGCCTTTCTGTCTTTTGTTAATTTAAATTTTTATATAATATATTTTGATCATAATCTTTTCCTTCCTCCAACTCCTTCTAAATTCTTCTCACCTCTCAACCAACAAAATTCATGTTCTTTGTATTTCTCAAATACAAAACAAAATAAAAATCAAAAAAAAAAAAAAAAAAAAAAACATTAAGACAAAAAAATACCAAAACAGAAGCACACTAAAAAAGGAGTCAATTCTGTGTTGGCCAATTATGGATACTCTTGTTCGTCTTCAATTTATATAAATACTTTACCATCTTTGTTTCTAGTTTGAGAGATTAAATCTAAGGCACCCCTCATGCTAGGCAAACATGCTACCACTGAGCCACAGCTCCAATCACTTTTGGTTCTTATAGGGATTTGCTTTTCTCTTGCTACTGAATTGTGACATGACACCTAAAAAAAACAGTAAGAAAAATGGTTTTTACATCCTTAACCCATTGACCAAAAAATTTGGGGTTCATTATGTGGCTCAATAGAAGAGTACTCTCTTAGTATAAGTATGTGCATACACACACACACAGAGAGAAAGAGAGAGGGGGATGGAGGGAGAGAGAGAGAGAGAGAGAGAGAGAGAGAGAGAGAGAGCCTGAGCACTTCTGTTGTACAGTCATATTAACACCCAAATCTCGTAGAAAAGCTAGGGGTAGAAGTCCAGCTTACCACTTTAAAGACTCCTTTCCCTGAAGTTTTCTAGTCCAACTTTATCTCACCTGATGATATCTCCAAGAGTCACCCTTTTCCACTACATGAGGGTCTCAAAGTCTCCTAGTATACACCCCTTCTCAAATGGACCCTTCTACATGGTTTCTTTACTTCGAATTATGGACTCTTGATAGTCTCTTAAGATCATACATTCCATTCTTCCAGAAGCCCAACCCTGAATCCTGTGCTTAGAGTCTTCCTGGAGCTTCTCTGCTTATCCTCTTTTTAATATAACTTAAAACAAAGATGTGCTTATTCTGATATTACAAACTTGACATTAAGGCTCTTGGTTTTATTTATATACTTATTTTAGTAATATTTGTATCAATTCTCTGAGAATTTGATACCATGTAATTTGATCTTCCTAACTCCCTCTCAAAATTTCTAGCAGATCGTCTACTACCTCCCTACCCACCCAATTTCATATTCACATTCATATTCCTTCTGTCAGCAGTAATCAAATATCAGTATATCTGAAGCAAGGGTAAAATGTCATGCCCACTTCCTCTCTTCCATACAGGAATTTTGTCTGGGTTAAGCTTGTATAGGACTTGTATATGCTGTCTGGATTGCTCTGGATTCACATATGATTCTTCCTTGTTGTGTTAATAAAACACTGTTTACTAGAATTAACTCTCCACTTCTGACTCATACCCTCTGTCTGCCATCTCTTCAATAGAGATCTTGGAAGGCTCTTGATTTTAATCCGAAAACTATATATCATTTTTTGAAATTTGAGTGCAACATGTGGATTAGCAGATTTTAACTCAGATACTTAACAGCAAGCATCCTTACTCTCTCAGCCATATCAACTTATATTTTCACTTGTTATGGTATATCTTTTTTTATGAAGACATATCTATTTACATCCATTCCCATATTTTCATTTTTGTAATTGATCTTTGGGGTTCCTTTTATTTGCTGAAAATCCTCTCCATGTTGGATGTCTCTAAAATCCTGAAGAATTTCCTTTTTCTAAGACTTTTTTTAGTAGTTTCAGTGATGAAGGTCTCATATTTAAGTTTTTGATGCATTTTGAGTTGCTGTTGTTGTTTAAACTGTTGAAAAGTAGCCTAAGCTTCATTCATGTTCATGAGTGTAGATGTCCAATGTTCCCAGTAACATTTACTGCAAAGACTATCCTTTCTTTAATGCATATTCTTACTATTTCACTAAAATGTAATTGGATAAAGGCTCTCTGTTTGTTACTTGGGTCTATGTATCTATTCTCAGCTGATGCAATAGTGTTTTCATTGTCACAGCTTTGTAGTTTTTGGAATCATGCAGCCAAATTAACATCTTCTTCATCCTTTTAAACTAAAATTTCTTTGACTATCTGTTTCTTTCTTCTACTATTCAAAAATCTCTGTTTTTCACTTACTTGTGAGCTTTACTGTCAGAACTTGAAGTATATTTTATGGAGGTTAATTTAATACAGACCATAGACTTTCATGTATCTGGCTATTTGTCTCATCTAATTTGAAAAGACTGGTACTATTTTACTTTTTTCATGTTCTTCAAAAAGTTCAATAATCTGTACATTCGTTGTATTGAGTAAGTTCCAAATTTTGCCATGTGTTTCCTTCATTCCTATTCAATGCTTTTTCTCCCCCACCTAAGGTTGTCAAAGAGTTTTTCTATAAGCTCACTTGTTCTTCTTTCTGTTTAATCTCTGTTCTGGCCCATTCTGCTGCTCCTGTCTGTGGGTCAGGGACTAGCAAGAGAGAGAGAGTGGTGATGGAGGGGCAAGAGAAGCAAAGAATGGAGACAAGACAGAGTCTGATAAACTCTCTCTTATTGAAAGGAAATCCTGGATATTTATACCCTTTACCACATGCCTTGACCTCGTGGACAAGCACAGCTGAAGGCACTACGTCATGTGCCTTGCAACATGGATATCACGTGTGCCTAGCAGTGTGGAGACCACATGCACCTTGCAGCTGGGGGCACTAAATAGCAAAACAAGATATGTGAGAAAAGCAAGATGTTTATCAGAGTGTGCTCAGCTGTTGTGGGCTGTTGAAAACAAGTCTCTTGTCAAGATATATGTCTCGAGATGGCCGCAAAGATGATAGCCGCTTTCTGCTAGGAGTTGGCTTCCAACAGATCTCTATTGCTATTGGTGCCTTCTCCTGCATTTTTAAATAGTATGGACTATATTTTTCAATTCAAGAATTTCTATTTAATCTTTAAACATTGCTTTCACCCCTGTTATATTTCTCTGTTGGAGTAATGAAACATTTCTTTTTGTTAAACTCACTGAATTTCCTTATAATAGATACTTCACGATCTTCATATGTTCTCTAGTACTCAATACTGCCTGGTCAGTTTCTGGCATAAAAAAAAAAAAATTAGGTAACATGTTTTCCTCAAAACATCTTACTGCCCTGTTGGCATCAACTATGATTTGAGAGGACTACAAATATTTTACATAATTTTGTCTCTGTGCCACTCTTTCCATTAGGTAACCTGTTTAAAACACATTTTAGTTTTTTAAATTTGATATTTTATTTATTTACATTCCAGGTGTCATCCCCTTTCCCCATTTCCCCTCCCTAGAAACCCCCTATCTCATCCTCTCTCCTCCTTTTTGCACTTATACCATTTTAATTATATGAAAGTATTAAGGTCAGTTCTAGGATGAGGAACTAGCAATACAATAGATGCCAATAGTCAAGGAACAAGCAAGACAATAAACACAATCAAAGAACAAGCAAAACCAACAAAGTTCCATGAATACTCCCATGATCATTGTTTCTAAGGGCTTATCAGGATGACCAAAATATCTGAGCCTATTTCTCTGTCCTAGCCCAAAGTCATGTTCATGTCTGAAGCCTATTTCCTTGTTCTAGCCTAAAATTTAGATTCCTGCCTGAAATTACTTCTGTGTTCTAGCCTAATGTCAGATTCCTGCCTGAAGCCCTCTTTCTTGTCCTTGGCCCATGTCAGAATCTTACCAAGGAGCCCCAAAAGCTCTCCACCTCTCCCCCTTTTTATTTCATAAACAAAACTGAGCCTGTCTTAGGTCGTTCTGCCAAGAATGCCTTCCTTACCCATCGTGGAATATGCATTATCGAAAACACATTTTATTAGCTATGTATGTAATTAACTACTTTGAATTTTTTTCAAGTAACCTCTTTAGATTTTACACATACACGAAGCTTGGAAACCCTTCATTTTATGATGCTTTCTTTAAAAAAAAATACTTATTAATCTTGTGTGTGTGACTGTTTGGGCTGCATGTATGCATGTACCATATGTATGCCTAGAGCCTTTGACAGCTAGAAGCAGGGTAGGATACACTGGAACTAGAGTGACAGTCACTTATGAACTACTTTGTGGGTGCTGGGAATTGAACATGAGAAAATGTTCTTAAACACTAATTCATCTCTCTGGACCTAACTGATATTTTTTTTTCTTGCTGGCCTGATTTCCAGTATTTCATCCAGTGATGGCACCCAGGTCCATAGTTACCATTTGTCTTCTCCTGGGATTCTGTGGCAATTCCAGTACTGTAGGACAAAGCAAACTCAAGGTTGTTCCAAATACGCTATTGATGTGTTGATATCTCACCTGCAGTTATCTCCCTATGGTGAAGGACTCAAGGAATATGCTTGACTCTAAACAGATTCAGTGTGGTTGGACCTTCTCTAGGCTCAAATGTAGCATCTGTGACCACCTAAGAAGCAAAACTAACTCAAATCTTGGGCCTTTAATACAAAACCAGTATAGTTGGGAACAAGGCCCATATTTCTTGTTTTAGTTAAAATGTTCTATTTTATTTTATGTATGTTGATGTTTTGCCTACCTATATGTCTGTGACCCACATGTGTGCAATGCCCAAAAAGGGCTATAAGAGAGTTTCTGATCCCCTGGGACTGGATTTCAAGATAGTTGTGAGAAACCGTGATATATAGGTGATGAGAACTGAACCCTGGTACTCTGGAATAGCATCCAGTGCTCTTAACCACTGAACTGTCTCTCTCCAGATCTAAGGACCTTCATTTCTATGGGCTACTTATAGCTGAGGAGTAGTTGTGGCCCCAAATTAGTTTAACTAGCCACAAGAAATAGTAACTACAATAGAAGTTTGATACAATCTCCATTTTTTTTTCCCTTTCATGTAAGCAGTTCCTTAAGATTTTTTTTTTTCTTTTTTCTCATAAGGGCTCAGTGATAATGTCACTGGAGACTCTGGAGAGTTTCACTTCATGTGCTACATGTTATCCTGGAAAATGGGTTATCTTCATGTTCTAAATCCCATTAATAGAAAACTTTGAAAATAAACTCAGTAAGAATCTCAAGGACAATTTTATTAGAATTAAAAAAAAAAAAAAAACAACCCTAGAACAAGCAAGCTGTAAATCTTGGCATCTGCATAAAGAAGCAAGAGGAAAAAAAGTTAAGCATAGAAACCACATGGCAGACACATATTTGCATGGCAAGGAGAAGAAGCATTACTTGAGACAAAGAGGGATGAATGCCAAAGAGTCAAGGAAAGCAAGCCTAGGATAAGAAATTAAAAGAAGAAAAGAAAACAATTTGCTTTATTCAGAAGAGCAGGCAGGATTAGATCCATGTCTAAGTCTCTAGAGTCTAAAGTCTGTACAGAAGGCTCCACCTAAGTGTCCTGGCCTATATATAGGGCATTCAGTTCCTATATAGAGGGTTTGAGGGCTTACTTCACTGAAACTTAACTGAGCTCTCAGACAATGCTTTATGCTAGATATTTTTGTCCCATTCGTCATCCTATCAGATGAGGTTGGAAATGTTCAACTTTGGATTTTTGGAGGGCACGTACAATACTAGGACTTCAAATCAAAGGCCAAGATTTAATTCTGGATCACCACACTTAACACACTTGACCTTCATATCTGGTCAGCTTTGAGTTAGGAAAGACGAAAAATAAACAGCTCTTTCATTACTGCCTTCTTCAATGCATCTTTTTATTTTGTCTTACTAAATCCAAGCACTATGGCAACTCTATTGTTGTCTGATGCTCTCAAATATATATAGCTTTGTATGTGAGTAGCTATTCACCTTGGTATTTCCATTAGAAAAGATCACCAGGGGATTTAGCTGCCACCCTGCATATACCCTGTGTCTAAATTATCTTCTGCATGTTAGTGCATGTTCAACTTCCTTTATAATATACTATGAGCTAGACATTCTAGAGTATTCATTTAATGCTAATACATGGGAGGCTAAAACAGAAGAATTATAAATTAGAGACCAGCCTAAGCTGTAAAGCACTGCCTAGGCCAGTCTTAGCAACAAAATGGACCTTTGTCTTTAAAACAAACAAAAATGGGGGGAGCAACATTTAACATATAAATAAATAAAATAATCAATAAAAAGGAAAAAATGAACAAAGAAATAGCTAATCTGTTAAGGTGGTTTTATTTAGGCCATTTTTCTTCAATATTATATTTTTATATTCCTTGGGTATAAAGTGTACTAAGATTGTGTCAACATATCTGAATCTACATATACATACTTTTAAACAGGACTGTTTTAAAATTATATGTATGTGTGTATGTGGCTGTTTGTGCATATGGGCATGTGAGTGCAGATGTCCAAGGAGGCCAGAAGCATCATGTTGTAGGTGTTTGTGAGCAACTAGATGTAGCTGCAGGAAACTTATCTCAGGTCCGCTGTAAAATGTCTCTATTTCTTGCATAATGGCTTTGGATATGTTTATAAAAAATATTGCTTACTGTTTTGCTAATATTTAGAAAAATTAGACTGTATTTATCTAGAACTGAAATATTAGAAAAATATGGCTGGAATTTCAACTGTAGTTTTGCTTTGATACACTTCATAAAGTTTTCTGTTTTGATTGGTGGAGTCATTCATATTTTATTTTATTTTTTAAATAATATTCTCCTTAAATTTGAAAATTTAAATGTAGGCATTTTATAGTAACATTATAGAAATTCTCAAACATTCCATAATAGAGAATACATTTAACAGTGAGAATCAGCAATCATCATGATATGTGTTAACCTGTTTTCATCTAAATATTCTCTACCAATGAATAATGTGAAATAAATCCTATGATCACGCTATTACATCTTTATTGAATGCCTATTTCTAAAAGATAGAAGCACAAAAAATTATACTTGTACTACTTCAAAATGTTACCACCTTAGTGTATTGAAATATCAAGTTACTTTTCATATTTACCTAACTGACATACACATTTCAAATGCCATATTCCTTGAATCTGGGTTCAACTTGCTTTTTAAATTCATTGATGAAGAGGTTTGTTCGCTATAAACATGCATAGTATGCATTATTTCTTTTTCCTTGTAAGTACATTGGTATTGAAAATCAAAAATAGATCCTTTGTTTCCATAGCTTCACATGGTCTAAATTTTGCTGACGCAAAATCCCCCCTAAATCTTTCTTCCCTCCTGCTTTTCTGCATCTATCCCGTCCTCCCCTTTCCTTCCCTACTCCTTTTTCTCTTTTCCCCATAGCCTCTTAACTTCCTTTTTCATTTTGTTGCTTCATTTTGCTCATGATTTTAAAAATTATTCCATAGTTGATGCTTTCAATCCATACCACTTCACCAAAGAAAAGTAATTTCTAAGATTCTAATGAGAAAAAAAATCATAATGGCTATGTTCCTTAGAGATAATTTTGGCAATTTTGAATGTGAGCACTTTTATCCATTATTTAATAGTTACATACAGTTAATTTTTCTAATTTTATCTTTCTCTATGAGCTTGTCTAATCTAATATGTAATCACATATAAATCATTCCTTTTCTATAATGATATTTATTTTGTTTGCTTATAATCCTTAAATTTAACATGTTTCCTAATTTTGTAAAATATTTACTCATCAAATTTATATAATATTTATCAAGTATCATTCACTTTTTAAAATAATTGTTAATATGTGTGAAATGACTGATTGTGGAAGCCTTTTGAAATAATGAGCCTTTACTATCCTAAGTTGATCTTAATGTTTGCTTGTGTTTGTAGCATTTTTTTCATTATTTTTAAGTCAACATCTTACCATGTAACCCAATATATAAGTATATTGTTTTCATATATTTAAATGGGTATAAAAATACCAGGGGTAACACCCTCATAAATCAGCAAGGGGGATTTGATGGGAGTTTGTAGAGGGGAAACCAGGAAGTGGGCTAATATTTGAAATGTAATAAATACAATAACCAATAAGAAAGAAAAGAAGTTGATCAAACAATTAGTTTTGAGAAGGATGTAGGAGAGAATATAAAATTATGTAGTAGAGAATGTGTGCTTTCAGCAGTACTAAAAAAGTAATAGATATGATGCATATTCAGTTGGACATTAAGGTTCTATATTTGTATTCTATGATTAATTTTTAGTGTCATGGCAGATAGATTAAATTAGACTAGTCAAAATGGTACTTTAAGAATAGTTAATATGCAACAAACTTTATATTGGTTGTTTATAACTGATAACATTATTACCAAATCATTTGTTTAATAAATATCAAGTATTTGAGGAGTGTTCTGAATTTTACCAATATTATATATCTATTTTTTAACTAACCTTTCTATCTCTTAGATATTTATGGCTTGCCTTATTCCTTTATCTCTAATTGATTCCTAATATGTTTAGTTATAATTAACCAAATTCAAAGCTCACTTTCTTTTTGCATTGTAAAAAATAAACAATGGTAGTTATTTTAAATTAAGGTCAAATTTATTATAGATGAGTATTTTTTAAAGTAATATTTACTATGAAATAAACATGTTTCCAGGTGGTGGTGGTGCATACCTTTAATCTCAGCATGAGGAAGACAAAGGCCAATGCCAAAATTGTCCAAAGATTGAGTTCCAGGATGGCCAGGGCTACACAGCGAAACTGTATCTTGACAATCCAAGTAACAACAACAACAATAATCACCATGACCATCATCATTCTGCTAACTTAACTATGTTAGTATTGGTAATAAATAGAAGTACCATAATAGACATTCATTGATATATAATTACCACAAACGAATAAGAAATACTCAAGTAATTTCAAGTAAGAGAGTAATAAACTAATTTATGGCAAATATGCATAATTATAAGAAAATATGCATATTTAGTTATGTGAACTAAAATAATTATACACAGCAGTTACAAGATATAAGTCTCAAAGAAAAGAGCATGATGTAGTATGTAAGAAAATAGTACACAATCTAGATTTTTAAAAAGGATTTGTTTTGTTATTGCTCAATGCATATGTAAATAGTAAGGACTATACACTATACTCAGCATTGACTATTCAATGAGATCAAGATTGTGCTTTAAACATGCATTAATATGTTTAATCTCATGTAGTTTCTATTTTTAATATCTATCTATTGACTATTTTATAATATGTACAATGTATTTTGATCAAATATACTTCTCATTCATCCTCTCCAACTCTTCCTAGAGTTCCACCCCATGCCCCCGTTGCAACTTTATTCCCCCTTTATATATAATCTACTGAGTTCAGTTAGTATTTCTCATAGGTGTGTGAGCATTTAGCCATCCACTGGAGAACAGGTAACAGAGCAGAGGATAGATATATCCCTAAAGAAATCTGTTTCTTCCTTTCCTGGCAGCTATCAAATGCTAATCACTCCTGAATTAAGGTTAGGGGGTCCTTGAGCTCTCCATTCACCATGCTAAAATGTTGACTGACTTTATCTTTTGCAGATCTGGTTCAGGCAATCATACCTGCTGTTTCTTAAGTGAAAGGGTCCTGTTGTTTCCAGAAGATACTGTTTTGGAGCAGTCTTCCCCAATCAGTAACAATTTTAATCTTTCAACACTTTTCTCACATTGCTTCCAAAGGCTTGTCTGGGGTGGGAGTGTGTGATATAGACATTATATTTAGGCCTGATCACTCCATTAATTAGCTCTATACTTTTTCTACATGTGATTCTGTAGAAAATGCAAATAGAAGTTCACTGACCAGGGTTAAAAGTTACACTGTAAATTGTATTTTGATATTCACATTATTTTGTATTTACAAATCTGCTGTGAAGATCCATGATACATTTTGTTAAATAATCTATGAAACAAATATCACACTGCCATTTTGGATATATCTGCCACTTACACAATCTCTATCTCTTCAATAATCCTGTGGTCACCTACTTAACTGAAATATATATAATCCTTAATATTTACCTCAGCCTACTCTTTGCCCCATTTTTAATCTATAATACACTATCAATATGTGTTTTTACATAATTGAAATGAGGATAAGTTTGAAAATTATAAAATTAGTTTTAAAGAGAATTACGTATTTCTCTTACAACATATATATCAACTACTAATGTTTCTGTTTTCTTTGACTTTTATACGTTTTTACTATATTTTCTAGAAATGAGGAACAAATGTTACCATTTTCTTTTCCATGAATGACTATACTTCAAGAACAGGGAACTAATAGAATATTGAACTATAAAGGTTCTCACTTTTTCTCCTCTCAGTTCTCCTCTTCCTCCCCTGCTCTTTCTTCTTGTTCAACACTCTGGCTATGTAGAGCAGGCTGGCCTTGAATTGATGATCCTGCTGCTTCCATATCTAAAGTGATGGGATTACAAATGTGTGTCACTCTCATTTCTCTTAGTTTTAAAACCTGCTTAATGGATCATAGTTATATTATAAGCAATTCTAATCTCATAAAATCCCAATAAAAACATCACATGTAACAGAATAAATATTTAAGTAGAATTTATTTTTATTTAAGTTAATTCTTTGCAGTTCTAGAAACAGCTACCTTGTATTTGCTAAAAGCATCTTTATTATGCTGCCCAGAAATATATCTCTACTTAATATCCTGGTTAACATTGTAGACTAGAAAATTCTTGATACTTTTAAAACAAAGAAAGATGATACCTTCCATATTAGCAAGCTATACAGGTATAGATAGTCATGATGTAGACTACCTATATAGAAATCAATGACAATATGTATAAGATTATGTTGATATAAAACTGTATTTCCATTTATTTCCTGTAGGACTACATGTCTGAGATTACATCTTACTTAAGATTAAAATATATGGTGAAAACAGAAGGAAATGAGCCCAAGACAAAGTGTTTGTGTAAATCTGAATAACCTAAATAACTTTGTTCCTCTCTGTAGACTCTTGGATATAATACTGTGAAAACAGGTGTAATGTAGCTGCTTTTCAGTATTACATAAGATAACTAATGCAAATTGTGAGTAGAATGACTGTGTTTGCTTATTTTTTTAATTGTGTTATTTAGACATATATGTAATTAATAGTGATATTTAAATGATATTGCTTAAATATTCACATATACCATTCAAATTTCATCTTTATTAAAATAATACCAATGTCTTGTGTAACTTGAAGACCATGCCACTGAGAGGGTGCCCGTGATCTACACTGCCTGGGTAACCAAGAACCAGAGCCTGGATAGCCTAGAGACCTAGGGTAGTGCCAAACAAATTTGGACGAAAATTCAATGAAGTGATACCTAATAATAATATGCTATGCTTATAAATTTGTGCCTTATCCAGCTGTCATCAGACAGCCTTCCTCTGGCAGCAGATTGATGCAGGTACAAAGACTATATATTATGAATAGAGAGTCTAAATTGGAGGTATCCATTAGTTATCTCCCATCAGACCCAAGGAAATCCCCTTAGAAGAGTTAAAGAAGAAATACTGTGAGAGTCAGAGGGAATGGAGGTCATCAAAAGAACATGGCCCACTGAATAAACTAAGCAGGGCTCATATGGTTGCACAGAGACTAAAGGGACAGGCACAGAGCCCTGCATGAGTCTACTCCAGGTCCTCTACATACATACTATGGCTGTGTAGCTTAGGGGTTTTTGTGGGATTCCTAACAGTGAAAGTGAAGGTGTCTTTGAATCTTTCACCTGCTTTTGGGATCCTTTTCCTCCTTCATGGTTTTGCCCATCCTTGATAAGAGGGTTCATGCCTAGTATTATTGTGTAATTTTATGCCATGTTTGGTTGAAAACCCATGGAGGTCGGGTTTTTTCTAAAGGGAAACATAGGAGGAGTCGATCTGGGGTAAAAGATAGGTGGTGGTGGAACTAAGAGAAGTGGAGGGAGTGGAAACTGTGGTCAGGATGTGTGTATTATTGTATGAGAAAAGAGTGTATTTTCAATTTAAAACTAATACAAATATATAATAATATTATGTTTACATGTCATAGATAATTTTTTCACATGACATTTATGGAAAGTAAGAATGAACATAAGCAATCAAATATAACATTTAAAAATATGATTTTGTTTTTACCATCACTATTTAACCTCAATGAGTTTGATGTTTCTTAAAATACAATACTACAAGAATACAAACAGTTATAATGACATTTTAGTAAGCAAGTATATGAAAAATATAGGTTTTTTTTTTTGCTTTCATTCCTCACCATATTATAGCTCACACATTTTAATAGTATCTTTCAAGCTAGTCATTCATTTTGAAAAAGTTCAACCTAATACGAAACTATGTCATGAAACAGAAAAATGAAAAAAAGTCATCTTGTTTTATATATTTTAAAGACTATTAATGTTTTGTTGGTGAATAGGAAAGTATATATGTGGTTGTTATCATGAACTACATGAAGTATTTCATTTTATTCATCTAGAAAGCTTGCATGATATCCTGTTTTAGTTGCTTGAGTGTTAGAAAACACATGATACTCTTGGATAAGACACAAATAAGTTTATTATTCAGAGTAAATAGTAATAGTCAATGTGCTAGCATTTTCTTATACTGTTTACCATGCCTATATTTTTAAATGGTGAAATGATGATTTCTACATGATGCCAGAACAAGTGGTGAGTTGCCTTATAGGATAAGAACCTTAAACATAGAAAGTCTGTGTTGTGAATAATGGTAAGCATGCTTGCGTAATAATTTAGGGATGTCTTTTCTTTATCCCAAAGTTTTTCAAACAAAGTTCCTTAATAAGATTGTTTGAACAAAGAAAATGATATCTTACTTGCAAGATATACAGAAATGCAAGAGGTTCATGAAATATTGTTTAATTCCAGGTATACAGTATATTTTAGTTGAATTTATTTTTGTAGTTGGTTTTATCATATCTAAATTGAAATTTTTGGTAATGGTTTATTTGGTAAAACACCTCTATAGACTAAAGTCATAACTCTTAATAAGCAAGTAAAATTAACTTATTCAGATTAAAATAAACAATAGGCAATCAATTTAGTCTGCAGGTTCAAATTGGTTTTTTAAGTGTGGCATGTTCATATGATATGTTGCTGATAAAAATGCATTCACTAATTGTAAAGCCATTACAAATGAGTTTCTTCATCATCAGTTTTATGCAGCGTGAATCTGAAGGCTACAGTAATAACTAGCTTGACAAAACAATCCCAGTAGTGCAATATTGACATCATGACATCATATATTGGCTTAAATACCCACCCCGGGGTTACAGATCATTTTTGGG